>APFE030527851.1:19393-122591 GCA_000404065.3 Pinus taeda
AATATATTTAGTACAACCTCCTGGATTTGTGAAAAAGGGGCAAGAGCATTTAGTGTGTAAACTGCATAAGGCACTCTATGGATTGAAACAAGCACCCAGGTCATGGTATGACAAAATTGATTCATTTTTTGTTCAGCGTAGTTTCCATAAGAGCCTCAACGATCCAAATCTGTACACCAAGATAAATAAACAGAGGCAAATCATTTTGATTTCTTTGTATGTAGATGACATGATAATAACAGGGAATGCAAATAGTTTAATCAAAGAAATCAAGCAGCAAATGTCACAGGAATTTGAAATGAAAGACCTTGGCGATCTTCATTATTACCTAGGACTGGAAGTGTGGAAAGATTCTGGTCAAACTTTTCTAACTCAAGGAAAGTATGCCAGAAACCTGTTGGAAAGATTCAGAATGGAACAGTGTAAAACAGCAGCAACACCGTTGCAACAGAACCTTAAGTTAAGCAGTGACGATGGCACAAAACAAGTGGATGCCACTTTGTATAGACAATTAGTGGGAAGTCTGATATATCTTACGACAACTAGGCCTGATTTGCCATACGTTGTTAGTGTGCTGAGCCATTTTATGTCCAGACCACTTGACAGTCACTGGAATGCAGCGAAATGTGTGTTGAGATACCTTAGTGGTACTTGTAATTACGGTATTTTATACACTGACAGTTCTGATGTTACTTTAGCAGGTTATTCTGATTCTGATTGGGCAGGTAACCTGGACGATCGTAGATCCATCACAGGTTATGCATTTAGCATCGGATCCGGGGTTATTTCATGGTGCAGCAAAAAGCAAAGCACTGTAGCGTTATCGTCATGTGAAGCAGAGTACCAAGCGTTATGTGCAGCTACATGCGAAGCCATTTGGTTGAGGAGATTACTTAGTGATGCAGGCGAAGGACAAAAAGCAGCAACCAGCATCAAAACAGACAATCAAAGCACAATAAAGCTTGCATACAATCCAGTTTTCCATAAGAATACTAAACATATTGATACTCAGTTTCACTTTGTACGGGAAAAGATACAATCTAAGGAAATTTATGTGGATTATTGTAATACCTGTGATAATTTAGCTGACATTTTTACTAAGCCTCTAGGGCGAATAAAATTTGAGTTACTTAGAGGGATGTTAGGTGTGCACAATAACCCTTTCTTCATTAAGGGGGGGAGTTAGAAATAATGAAGAAATGGCTATGTGGTTGTAACGTTACCTCTTACTTTAGGAGTTGTTCTTAGAATTTAGGAGTTTGGTTTCAACTACCTATTTTTCAATCATGTATTTAATATGTAATATTCATTCATTGTAGGTGTTGAGTGAACGAGAGAGAGAGAGTCTCCTCCTTGTATGAGTGTAGTCTCCAGGTGATGTACACACCTGTGAGCTGCAACTCCTTCTGATTAATTCAAGTTTCATTATTTTTATCTGTTACAACACAGTTGGGACTGATTTGAAACAATTTCCTTTTCACAAGCACTAGCAAAGATAATACAATTAGAATGATCATCTTGTGAAAGAGGGAAAGATTTATGACTATGAATAGGAGTGAAAACTTGATCATCATAAGAATCATAAATTGCGGTGAATTCTTGAATGTTGAAATCAAGAAAATGATTAATTGTTTGAAAATGAGAATTTATTGGAACAATTTCTGAATTTGAGTTTTCTTCAATCTCAAATACGATTTTACTTTGATCATGAGGTTATAATGAAGAATAAGATAAATCATCATCCTCAATTTCAAAGTAATCATCGTAAATGACTTCACGACATTCACAATAATTCTCTTCAATCTCATATGGTGTATCAAAATAAGAAGGAGTATTGAGCACATGTTCATCGATTTCAGAAGAACTATCAATTATTGTCTCTTTATTTTGATAAAACTAATTGGCAATTTAGCCTTTCTGTTTTCTGGAACATCGGTAATACAAATGAAGATGAATTGTTACTAGTAAAATATCAAGATAAAGGGAAAAATGGGAGTTAGAAGAAATGAACCTGAAAAATATCTCTATTTGCAGTCTTATGCATTTTCTCCACTACAAATTTTAGATTCATCATCATTCATTTGTCTACTTATGCTTTCTTGAAGATTGTTGCTTGGTTTCCTTGCATTTTGTGTTTGATGATCACATTCATAAATTTCTGTAGCTAATTGCACATTATTGTAATCTTCAATTTTCTCTTGTGCTTGCCGATTTATTAATTGATTTTCTCATTTCATTTCATGTTGATTTTCAGATTTTGTGGCAATTGTTTTCGCAATATTATTACTAGTATCTTCTTATGGTTGATTAGCAGAATTTTCCAAGCTTCATGACTATGTTTCATTAACATGAGAGAGAGCATCATGATCATTATTAATGCTATAAGAGGTGTGTACTAGGTGAAGGAATTGATCATACATGACAGAAGCAATTTCATCTTGATTAGTATGCACCTCTATTTTGGAATTCTCAATTATGTTAATAAAGGTTGAAGAAGATTCATCAAAGCTTGTAATGGTTTCATATGGATTAGGAATGCAAGGAAGAGAGCAAACATATTCAAACCATTCCATCAATTCAATGTCTAAAGGTTTATCTTCAACTTTGAATACTAAGCAATTTAATTGGAATCTAATAGTAAAAGCTATGAAAGATTCATTTTCAAACCTTTGTAAATATTCAAATTCATCAGATACCTATTCATAATTATAACCGTCAAAATCATAAAGGAATTTTGTGATAAATTGATCCCAACTGTGAATAGAGGCAACTGGAAGTGATTGACACCATCATCTAGATTTTCCCGAGAATGTAAGAGTAAAAATTTGCATAAAATACCTTCATCAATATCAAGAAAAGTAGAATTTGCAAAATTTTGAATAAACTATAAGGCATGATCAAATGCGAAAACATTATTCTTACCATTAAATTTTACCTTTGACAAGTGTCTTATTGTTTATGGTGGAGTATTGGAGGATAAACGTCCAGCAATACAACTCCAAATTGGAAGTTTGGGAGGAGCCATTGTGATTAAAATAAAAAATTTAAAATATAAAAACTCTAAAAGGCAACAAGTCGTCAGACCCTCTTTCTAGCGTCGAAAATGTTGATGGTCCAAAATGACCTTATCAACATGTAAGGGAGACCACCCAATCGAGAACTTAAAGCAACTCCTTTTCCATTTGGAATGGTGGTTCTGGTTGGTTCAATTGGGTCTAATTACCCTCTCTCTTTCTCTATTGGCTTATAGTATGTCTATTAGTTGCCGATAGAAAAGTGACTTCAGATCTACCCTCTTGCAAAGCTCCTGCAATAAAGTGATCCTTAAGCTAAATTAATGGCTCAGCTAAGCCACTCTAAAGTTTACCCGTGTGTAAGAGGACTTCTAGAATGCAATATTAAAACTAAATGCAAATCTACTCTAAGTAACATAAAATAAATCCTAAATTTATCTTGATTGAAAGAAGGATTAATCCCCCTCTCAACCAAGAGCAAGTTTAAAGGGGATTTGGACCAACTTTGAACTTGGAATAAAAATGAAGTCAATAAGCCAAGGAAATAGTTCTAAGACTTATTACTAGTTCAAGCAAGTATATATATTCAATTATTTGATGAATAATCATCTCATCTATGATGCACATACATCGAAATTCAAATATAATGAATTCAAACTAAAACATATATGACTGCATTAAGGAAATAGTTCTCATAAAATAATCATTGTTAAAACCAAGATAAACTTTCCATGAATTTGCTAAATAGTTAACAAGTATGTCCTGTTTATCTATTTGAATTTATAATTTAACTTGATAACAATTAGATCCATCATTAAAAGATAACTTTCAAATGATTTAAACAAGCATATATTAAATGAATTCACAATAATGTAGAAGTTCACAAACACATACTTATCTGGACTAAGAATAACCTCAAATTTTATTAAATGTAAGCTATCAATTAGCCTTTATCTCCGACAATAGTGTATAAGAATTAAATATCTGATCAAAGCCTTTGAGTACATTAAATTCTCAAAAAAATTCATGATAGCATGAAATTTTCAGAGCTGAAATACATCTATTTTAATCTCCATAAATATAGTCCAAACTAGTTAATTCTCTACAAAAATATTGCTCCCTACAATAGTGCCAAAAAACCTCTCTTTGTAGAGAATTTCCTCCCCAAGTTTCAGATCTAGAACCCCTCCTCTCAATTCTACAAAATCCATATTTATAATTACAAAAGAAAATCAAAATGAGAGAGTTATTAGAGAATAAATTTGCTCTAACAAATTTTAATTGGCCATAATATTCTTTCTCTCTTGTTGGTGCAATTCTGTTGTTCCAAGTATTCTCTTCCTCATCTCCCCAACTGCTCTCTTGCCAAAAACCAATCAAAAGTAAATTAAATTGCAAATCAAAATCAAAATTATCAAATTTGGGAAATTAAACATCTCCAATCAAAATTAAAATAAATAAATAAATAAATAAAAACAAATTAGATATTCCCATTGATCCCTTTAAAGACATTATTGGTCAAAGAGAACATAATTGAATGGATCTACAATCAACAGAGGCTTTGGGAAAATGAAAATGCAAAAGCTAAACTCATAAAATTAGTTTTGATTGCAAATTCGAAGCTTTATTTTCTACTAAATTGTAGACTTATTTAATGCCCAAATCTGGCCATGCAACCATTTTAAAAATATTCTATGTGATTTTATCTTTTTAACAAGCCATCCTGAACCTCATTTGGTCAACTAAAACTCAACTTATGAGCCTCCCAAGTTGAAGTGTCAAAACTGTCATAGCTCTCGAAAATGCATGCATGAGCTAAAATTAGGCAAATTTTAATTAAAAATCTAATCCTAGATTAAATTATAAACTTTTAATTAATATTAATTACTTTATTGATTATAAATTTACAGATTATATAAATTTACTTAAATTAGGATTAATTTACTAAATATTAATTAATATTAAAACAAAAATAACACAACATATTACACCAACGAATTACACCAACCTCAACCTTATAACAATATATTACACAAAACATATTACACCAAACCTCAACAAATTAATATACCAACGTCTTATAACAAACCATCAGAAATATGAAGGATATTGGGCATCAGAGGTACTTGATAGTCGGGGTTGTTTTATAGAGATTTGATATTAAAAAGTTATGAGGTTTCGATTAATATCCATATGAACTATCCTCATTTAATACAAGCCCATCGAAGGCATGAGAGATATCGCGCATCAGAGGTATGTGATATCGAAGTTTCTTTTAAAATGCATTACGATGAACCAACGTTTCGAGGTTCCAATTGGGCCTTGGGACAAGCCATCAAAGATTAAAAAAAAATGAAGTTTTGATATTTCAAAATTTGATGGAAAATCCCAAGGTGTGAAGGGAGAGAACATCAGAGAACTTGAAAAGCATGAGGTCAATCAAATGCCAAGGTTTCTGATTTATATGCCAAGGTTTGTTTGAGGTTTCTGATTTATATGCCAAGGTTTGTTTGAGGTGTATCGTAGGTTTTGTAATCGGAGGAAATAGTTATGAGAGTTTCTATAAAAATAACTCTGATATGCACAATGCTCTGAAACCAATCTAATATAACATATGTTTTATAACATAGCCCATCGGGGTATTGTGATATCGGAGGTTAAGAGCCCCAAAAACGTAAAGTGTTGATGTATGGTGGGAGAAGAGGGAGGTGAGGTGAGGGAGGTATAAGGAGAGGACGGCCACTTTGAGTCGTCCCTCCCTCTTAATAAACAACAGTCACTTTATAATTATTCCCAAACTCATGAAAAATTATGGCCACTTGAATTTCAGGATTTCGAAAGCATTAAGGTATTGGAATTTAAATTAGCTTCTGAAATCTGAGTATATTTTAATTGTTTTACAATTTCAGCTGCAGTGATTTTGTAGGACCGTTAATAGCAGACATCAGAGGTATTTGATAGCGGGGGTTCTTTTAGTAGAGATTTGATATTAAAAAGTTATGAGGTTTCGATTAATATCCATATGAACTATCCTTGTTTAATACAAGCCCATCAAAGGCATGAGAGATCTCGAGCATCAAAGGTATGTGATATTGAAGTTTCTTTTAAAATGCAATACGATGAACCAAAGTTTCGAGGTTTCGACTGGGCCTTGGGACAAGCCATCAGAGGTTTAAAAAAAAATGAAGTTCCGATATTTCGAAATTTGATGGAAAATCCCGAGGTGTGAAGGGAGAGAACATTAGAGAACTTGAAAAGCCTGAGGTCAATCAAATGTCAAGGTTTCTGATTTATATGCCAAGGTTTGTTTAAGGTTTTCGATTTATATGCCAAGGTTTGTTTGAGGTGTATCGTAGGTTTTGTAATCGGAGGAAATAGTTATGAGAGTTTCTATACAAATAACTCTGATATGCACAAATCTAATACAACATACATTTTATAACATAGTCCATCGGGGTATTGTGATATTGGAGGTTAAGAGCCCCAAAAACGTAAAGTGTTGATGTATGGTGGGAGAAGAGGGAGGCGAGGTGAGGGAGGTATAAGGAGAGGAGGGCCACTTTGAGTGGGTCCTTGTCTCCTAATAAACAACAACCACTTTATAATCAATCTCGAACTCATGAAAAATTATGGCCACTTGAATTTCATGATTTCAAAAGCATTAAGGAATTGGAATTTAAATTAGCTTCTGAAATCTGAGTATATTTTGATTGTTTTACAATTTCATCTACGGTGATTTTGTAGGATTATTAATAAAAAATGAATTATTTAAAAATCAATATTTACAATTAATTTACAAAAATGAAAATAATATATATTTTGTACTTTTTTTTGGCCCAGGCGATAAAAATTTCGGAATTTCGGATAAGCATCATTTGCAAACCGTTTAACCAAATAAGATGAAACAAGAACCAATGTAAAGCTTGCGAAAAGTTGAACCGAATGAAGCAATCAGAAGGGAAATCCAAAGAAAGTAAAAATCTATCAAAATAGTAGGACACTTAACCAAAAGAAAATATTAAAAAAACGATTTAACCAAAATTTACAGAAAGGGTCCCCATTATTTGAAATAAATAAGTTAAAAATGGGGGTGTTGAGTTTTCACCACAACACCACCAAACTTCCTAGACATGCTTTCATTATTTCACATCCTTTAGAATGAAATGTGAGATCATTTCCTTTATCACACATTTGACTTACACATACAAGTTTTTTTTTAGACCTACAACATATAGGACATTTTGAGTTTTAGTCTTTCCATGATCAAGACTAATTGTGTCCTTTCTAGGTATCCTTGTTGATGCATTATTTCCAAAGGTAACACTGCCTCCTTTTTCTTCTTTTATAGCAAGAAATTTACTATGATCTCCTTCCATTTTTTTTGAACATCCACTATCAATAAACCATTTGCTTTAAGCATATAGAGAAAGTCCATATTCCTCATGTTTTTCTTTCTTCCTTTTCCAAACATTTGCGCACTGTTCTCTATGCCTAGTAATGTCTTCTTCCTTGATTTAATTATGAAACCTTATTGTGTTGCTTGTACAGTCACATGATTTGTGCCCATAGTTATTACACATGTAATATTTAGAATGATCCGATAGGGAATAAAATGAGTTGAATCTTCTAACACCGCCTTCATTAAGACTTCTAGTTTTGATGCCAATCATCTATTTCTATTTATCACATAGTCATTTCTTACATACGCTCTACAATTTATTGGTTTATGACCAAAATTATTACAAGCAAAGGAATCGCCAAAGAAGAGATTTTGATACTGTGATGTGAAAGGCCTTCTTGGTGGAGTGTGGGTGGAGTGGCTCTTATGAATTCATTCTTGTTGATCTTGTGAGAAAAATCAAGTCTTTGCTGGTCTATCTCCTTTCTTGGTGCTACTTTCATTGTTAATAGATCCATTTAGAAAATAAAGTCTCTTATCATCTTCATCTCCTATCATGGTGCTTCTTTAATTGCTGAAGGATCTCTTGAGAACATTGGCATAGCTTTTGGGATTTTCTTCATTTTTCGTTTCTAATGGCTTTGTACTTAATTCTCCCTTAGAGATCTTATGATTTTCCTTGTAGCCAAGATCTGTTTTGATGAAAGGTGAGCTATGATAGCTGGGAATATCATATAATGTTTTGGTACTCTTTCCAACCTTCAAGCTTTAATTCAATTAAGTATTTTCTTTCTCTAGTTCCTTTGTCAAGGAAATAACTTCTACTTCTAGCTTTTCACAATCTTCTTCCTTTTCTTTCAACTGGATTCTTACTACTTCTTCTATCCTCTTTGCCTCTTCTAATTGTATTTAGGATGGAAACTATTGTTTTATCAAGATCATGATCCCTTTTCTTCTCATATTTATAAAATAGTTCCTTCTACTGTTTTATCTTACCTGTAAGTCTATTTAATTCTTCTATGGAACTAACAAGTTATGCTTCAAGGTTTTCTTCCCCATCAATATCATCATCTTATGAATAAGTTTTCTCTTCTTGATTTTCAACATCTTCTTTATCACCTGTCTTAGCATCAAAGACAATGAAAATAAGTTCTTCGTCAATATTAGATGCATATTCACCACTCTCTTCTAAGGAGCTATTATCTTTTCTATAATAAAAACCTTTCTTCTCGGAATACTTTTTTCTTTTATGTTTATAAGACTTGCTTCTATTTTCAAGTTCTTATTCATCATCACTACCCTCAAATTTTTCATATGGACATTTAGCAACAAAATGCCCTATTCTAACACAAATAAAACATTTGAATGGTAGCTTACCTTTGTATTTGCCAAATCCTCTTTTTAGATTTCTCGCAAATTGTGCTTCTTCTATATCTAAAACATTGATGGAATAATCATTGACTCTAAGTTCTTCTATATTCTTTGAAACTTTGAAAGTTGCTTCCTTTAAAGTTGAGTTTGATCCTCATTTCATATGCAGTGAGAATATCATACAGCTCGTCCACCTTTAGGATTTTCAAATCCTCCATTTCTTCAATAGTTGAGAGCTTTGCATCAAATATTAAGTAGAGAGATATCAACACTTCTTGTATAATTATTGTTTACTTAACTTCTTCACCAAGTATTTTGATAGTATTAACAATTTCATCCACATGAAGGAAGTAGTTTGCAATATCTTCTTCATCATTCAACTTCAAAATCTTGAACCATATTCTATGGGTTTGGAGTTTTTCCCTCTTCACATTGTCATCTCTTTCATAGTTGTTTTGAAGTTTGTCCCAAATGTCCTTTGCATATTCAAAATGCATTATTTTGACAAACTCTAATTATAATAGGCCATAGATGATGGAATTCATGGATTTTACATTATTTACACAAGCCTTCTTACCATTTTGATTATATGGAGGAGTTGTTAGAGATTTATAATCATCCGCTACAAATTGTCGAATGTCAAAACCAAGAGAAATTAAATATGCCCTCATCCTTACCCTCCAAAAAGAATAATTTGTTCTATAAAATAATGAATCTTTGCTTGTGAAAGAACCTTCATGACTGGCCATGGTCCCTCTAAGGTCTTCCTTCTAGTGGTTGGAAAGTTTCCATTGGAATGAAAACTTTTTTGTAACATAAATTTGTAGGCACCAACTTGTTGTTACAAACTTTGTAGGAACCAACCTATATGAGATGTTAATCCCCCTTGTTGCAATATTTGTAGGAACCAACTTCTAGGAGACACAAATCCCTTCTACTACAAGATTTGTAGGCACCAACCTACAAGACACACTAATCCCCTATGTTTCAATATTTGTAGGCACCAACCTACAAAGAAACTAGTTCCCTTTGTTGTAAGATTTGTGGGAACAAACCTAGAGGAGACGCCAATCACCTTTGTTGGAATATTTACAAGCACCAATCAATAGGAGACACCAATCCCCTCTACTGCAAATATTTTGAGGCACCAACTTACTAGAGACATGAATCGCCACCACTACAAAAATTCATAGGCACCAACTTACTAGAGACTATAATCCCCACCACTGCAAATATTCATAGGCACCGACCTACTAGAGATACTAATCACCACTAGTGCAAATATTCATAAGCACAAACCTATTGGAGACACCAATCCTCACTACTATAAATATTCATAGGCACCATCTTCCTTTGCTAAGTCTACTTGCTACTTTTTCCTTGACTAGGTTTGCTTGCTACTTCGTCCTTCACTAGCTATGTTAGGTACTTCTCCCTTCACCAAGTCTACTTGTTGCTTTTTCCTTCAGTAGGTATATCAACTACTTTTGCTTTCATCGGGTCTACTTCTCCCAAACTTGTTGTTTTTGGTTGGTATCTTCCCAAGAATAAACTTTCACAACATGTCATATATCAAATTTTGGAAATATGATTCTAAATTCTTTACCTAAGTCAGTTTTGTATCTCTCCTTGGATCTGTGAAATTTTTCGTAGTCTGAACATTCCTAGAAAATAAGTTGTAGTGAAAATGACAAAATGACTTGTTTAAGTTGATTTTGGGACTACTCAATAACCATAGCTTCCACGTGGCATATCCTTGAAATTATAGTGAACCAGAGTCTAAAATTTATGTCATAGATACCTATAGATCTCATCTCCATCTCCTCGATATTGCACTATCTCAAACAACTCAAACAAGTTTATAGCAAAAATCCCAAGCTGACTTATTAGAAGAAAAATTTTAGGAGCACTCAAGAATCGTAATTTCCTTAGATCATATCTCTAAAATTACATTGAAACAAATTCTAATATTTCTACCATAGGCACACAAAGAACTTCCCTCTATCTCTTCTAAGTTTTATGGTCTAAAACATCTCATAAGAAAAGTTATAGCGAAAATGCCAAGCTCACCTATTTGAAGCAAATTTCAAGAGTATTTAGGAACTCTAATTCCTCAGACAATATCCTCAATATTACGGTGAATAAAAGTCTAAAATTTATACCACATGTATATGAAGGTTTTCTCTCTATCTCCTCCAAGCTTCACAATTTGAAACATCTCAAAAAGAAAGTTACATTGAAAATTCCAAGCTGACATGTTTGAAGCAAATTTTAGGAGCATTCAGGAAGCCTAACTTCCTTATAGCATATCTTTGAAATTACAGAGAACCAAAGTATAAAATTTATAACGCTGGTACATGAATATCTTGCTTTCATATCCTCCAAGTTTCATATTTTGAAGCATTCCATAAGAAAATTTATAGTGAAAATTCCAAGATGACTCGTTCATTCCACAAATCACATTTTTGCTCTATCTTTAAGACCCCAAGAGTATTCCCTAGATTTTGTTACGCACCTCAAATATCTTCTTGCTTATACAGTCATAAAATGCACTCATATATCATTTATTCATAACATTTCTACATTCACTTATGGGGCTTTCTTGTAAAATTAACTGGGTCGACCTGTACTTTCTAGCTAGGCCAACTTGTACTTTATGGTCAGATCAACATGACATAATCTTTCATATCTCCTCATTCCTATGGAGTTAGAGGGAGTGCCATATATCATTGTAAAGGCCCCATAATAATACATTCAACCATAGATCTTATGATCCATTTGAGTTAGGTATTTAGAATAAAACTTTCTTCAATGATAAGGTATCAAAATTGGGCATCAAGAAAAAAATTGGTATCCAAATAATATTTCCAACAACCTTCATCTTGCAATATTTATCTTAGAAATTTGTAGTCTCCCCCTGTCTTTGACATCAATAACAACAATATTTTGAATAATCTCCCCCTTTATCATTGATGGCAACCCTTAGTCAATTCTGTAACATTATTGTAGTAATCCCCAACCTTTAGTTGGGCATCCATCTTGGTCTTCCCATAACTTTGATGTTCTCGATTTCTCCCTATCTTTGACATCAATGGAAACACAATATTCAACATTAGGGGTTTTCCTATGTTAATGGATTTCTCTTTTTATGGGTGAGCATGTGTCAATGAGTGATTATTTTAAGGGCCATGAGGGATTAGGAGAATTATTGTGCTCATAATTATAGTTATTAAAATATGAAAAAATATAAATAAATAATTTTGACCATGGCATGGACATTAAACATGTTGCTAGGGTCAAAAAACCTTTGTGGGAAAGTGGAAATGTTGTCACTTCACCAAACAACCAAGTCTCCATTAATAATTTATCATTGATATCATCATTATTACTTATACTAATTATGTATTATGCAATGTCCATTCCCTGATCCTATTATCTTGTTTATGGTTGTTAACCACTTGTTGAGTGATTTACTTCTATTACTAATTCTTACAAGTATTATCAATATACATATGAGGTATGTGTATGTTAACTAAAAGCCCATACCTTGCATAGATACATTAGTATCCTAAGATTAGTAGTAAACTTGATTAATAGTTAAACTTGATTAGTGGTTAATTAATTGATTAATCCTTAATCCCGATCAATATTTAGTTAATGACCATTATGATTAATTCAATATAATCAGGATTCTAACGAAGCCATTTTGATTTGATTGACCCACAAAAGTAAATATAATTATTTTATTAATATAGAATTATTATTTTATTAATTTATCATACTTTATGACCTCACAAGTTTAACTTCCTCGAATTAATTTTGGATAAGGAAATAGGTCGAGTATGGCAAGGCCATTATAAGAGGTTGGTGGCATTAACTTGAGGGAGGAGATAAGTGCAGGAAAATGGGAGAGAGAAGGGGGTTCTTCCCAAGGAACTTTGGGGAAAACTTGCGAGGATTTTGGGGTTTTGGCACTTGGGGGTGCATAGGTTTGGCTATGACTGAAAGGTGGATTTTGGTGTTGGATACTAGAGGGGTATTGGCACAAGGATCTCAAACACATTGCGACTACGATTTGGAATTTGACTTAGAGGGATAGAGAACTTGTGGAGTTTCCTTAGGCTAGCAAGTTAGATAAATTTCCTAGTTGGTAGGGTGGCATATTCAGTTGGATGGTCCTAGAAGGAGCACCACAATTGAGCCACCGTAGCTAGGTATTCTTGTTGTTATTGTCTAAATTATGCAAATTGTCGTAAATTAAAATTCTTTTACATGCTTTTAATATGTTGTGACAAACATATCTTGAGATGTTAAACATGTTGTTGTTCTTTTTTTAATGATATGAGATTGTGGAAGTTTGTTAGGGTTTAAGGACCTTGGAATGGGTCCTTTCATTATGTAAGAATTTATTTTATATTAGAAATACTTCTTGTAAAATCCCTTTGGCCAAGTTGTTGTGCTATGAGTGGCATATCTATACCATTAAAAGTCATCTAATGCTTTCACTTAGTCTCGTTTGCATCTATTTGAGGGGTTTAAACTTGTGCCTTTATATTGATACATGCATAATCCACCTTGTTGTTTCCTTGTACACTACATTCCCATGGGATAATGTGTATTGTTTATTATTATTATTCTTTTAAATTATTTGTTTGAAGATTTAATTGATGCCAACCTATGACTTAATAATTTCTTACGTAGGGGAATTGCTTTTGGGACTCATATATATGTACTTTAGATATTTTGTTAAACATTTATTTAGATGTTTTGTTACATGTTATAACTCAAGTTATGCTAGTCACTTTGTAAGAACTTTTATAAACACTATAATGTACTACATTTAGACCATTAATCACAAATTCAACCATTTTTGAAGGGGTGTCGAGATATATAGATCTATTGGATGAATTTTTGGGGTATTAGAACACCATAAATATGATAGAAGAATAAATATATTCAATATTGGAGAAAGAGTGGTATAATATTAAAAAAAAAAATCAATAACGAGATACCATTTTCTAGGTGATTACTAAAGATATCTAGGAACCCATGGCCCTCCATATACCAAATGTAATCGAAATATGGATACCAATTGGAGAGTAATATATTCAACAATATTATATTCTTAGTAATGTAATGTGTAAATTATTTTTTGATATTCATATCTGGTAATGCAACATATATGATATGCTTAATGGAGTATAATATTTGGTAGTATATTATATATGAATATGTAAGGATGAGATGCCAATAATACAAGGCATACATGCTCCAAGTAAAGAATGATCACTAGTTTGTACATATGTACATTAAAAATATAATATAAATACTACTAAAGGATGCAAACAAAGAAGGGAAACAAAAGGCATTGTGAGTCCACAAGAGGGAAAGAAAAGAGGTTTAAGGGGGCTAAAATGAACTAATGATATTTGTTGCTTCCCACACTTAACCTAAGTTCTATAACATTTTACTATACCCTCTAAATTGTTCACCAACCTTGAAATTTGTTGTCCCAGATGAGAGATACATGGGATTCTTATGAATGCATGTGATCTCTTCTTAGCATGCAACATTTCTTATGATTTTGGATATGTATGGTTTCTTCGTTCATAATTCACTTAGTTACCTTCCTTGGTGCTTATGCATCCATATCTTTCTACATAGAAGTATGTAAACCTTGAGATTCGTTGTCCTAAAAGAGAGATGCATGTGCTTCTTATGCAAGAATGTGACCTCTTCTTGGCATGCAATACATTCCTTATGATTTTTGTAGGGTTTCTTCATTCATTATTCACTTAAGTTTTCTCCTTGGTGCTTATGCTATCATATCTTGTTGTCGTTAGAAGTATGAAAAGCATAAAGAAGGGCTATTAATATTTGCTAAAGAGCAAAAGTAATCTTAATTATTGTTATAAATCCTTGGTTTGTAGTGTTAGATATTCCTTGGCTAGACTACACTAGAGCACTAGAGGGAAGGTAGATATCTTGAGGGACTATTTAGAAAAGAAGAGGATCCCATTTCCAATATTGTGCAAGTCAAGAGAGAAGAGAGGTTGTTGAGTGGGTTGTTGTAGCTAGAAAGGTATAAAATGTTAGTTCCCTATTTGTGAATTAGGTTGAGTGGAAGATAATATAGCCAAACCATATTTTTTCCGTTATAGTTTTATAGCCTTAGCTCATGGTTGGCCTCTATGATAGAGTTACTATGGTTTCTAGGTTGAACATGCTTCATTTGCAACTAGTTGGTGGAGAAATTCACACAAAGTTAAGAACTTCCTTGTCATTTATGAATATGGAAAACATTTGTTTTTTACTTATTTTTATGTATTATCTAAATTTGTGGTGAATCATATGTAGTAATTGGTAATGTAATCATGCTTTCTAACCTTCTTAGAATACAATAGAGGATTATTTATAATATAAGTTCCTTTGTTGTGTTTTGTGTTCAATTTATTAACATATGTTCAAATAATTTTCCTTTGATTACACCACCTTGGAATGCATCCATAGGGTAGTTAGATGGATTTTAGAGTGCCCCATCACCTCAAAATGATTACTAAGGCAATTGGGTCTCTCTCTCTCTCTCTCTCTCTTTTTTTTTATATATATATATATATGGTATCATTCTATTTGATATTCCTATTTTTCATTATCAATGTGCAATATTTTGTTTTGACTTTATTAATTCATTGGTTACATATATTGATTATTATATGACATTATCCTAAATATATAATCAAGTTCTTTACATTGAATATGTAATCAATACATATATATACAACACATCACAATTAAAAAAAAAAAGATTAATGGATTATATATGATCCTAAAGGAAATATTGTAGCTGCATATGTGTGGAGCCTAGGACAAGTCACTAATTATTATGTGGAAGCATATGCATTATTGCATGTCATTCTTGTTGCCAAAGAAAATGAGACTAAATATGTTAAGGTCACTCAGGGCTCCACAATGATCATTAAACCAATGCTAGGCATAATGTCTCCATTGGATTACAAGCTTTTGGTCACCATAGCTCAAACCATATTTTATTTTGACTTTATTAATTAATTCATTGGTTACATATATTGATTATTATATGACATTATCCTAAATATATAATCAAGTTCTTTACATTGAATATATAATCAATACATATATATACAACACATCACAATAAATAAATACATTGAATATATAATCAATACATATATATACAACACATCACAATAAATAAATAAATAAATAAACAAAAGAAGAGATTAATGGATTATATATGATCCTAAAGGAAATATTGTAGCTGCATATGTGTGGAGCCTAGGACAAGTCACTAATTATCATGTGGAAGCATATGGATTGTTGCATGTCATTCTTGTTGCCAAAGAAGATGAGACTAAATATTTTAAGGTCACTCAGGGCTCCATAGTGATCATTAAACCAATGTTAGGCATAATCTCTGCATTGGATTACAAGCTTTTAGTCACCATAGCTCAAACCATATTTTATTTTGACTTTATTAATTAATTCATTGGTTACATATACTGATTATTATATGACTATCCTAAATATATAATCAAGTTCTTTACATTGAATATATAATCAATACATATATATACAACACATCACAATAAAAAAAAAAAAAGATTAATGGATTATATATGATCCTAAAGGAAATATTGTAGCTACATATGTGTGGAGCCTAGCAGAAGTCACTAATTATCATGTGGAAGCATATGCATTGTTGCATGTCATTCTTGTTGCCAAAGAAGATGAGACTAAATATTTTAAGGTCAGTCAGGGCTCCACAGTGATCATTAAACCAATGTTAGGCATAATCTCTCCATTGGATTACAAGCTTTTAGTCACCATAGCTCAAACCATATTTTATTTTGACTTTATTAATTAATTCATTTATTATACGACATTATCCTAAATATATAATCAAGTTCTTTACATTGAATATATAATCAATACATATATATATATAACACATCACAATAAAAAAAAAAGATTAATGGATTCTATATGATCATAAAGGAAATATTTTAGCTACATATGTGTGGAGCCTAGGACAAGTCACTAATTATATGCGGAAGCATATGCACTGTTGTATGTCATTCTTGTTGCCAAAGAAGATGAGACTAAATATTTTAAGGTCAATCAAGGCTCCACAGTGATCATTAAACCAATGTTAGGCATAATCTCTCCATTGGATTACAAGCTTTTAGTCACCATAGCTCAAACCAAAAAAGGAATTATGCTTCTTCTTTACAATTTGATTCTTGCATGTGAAAATAAACCTAAATTTGATCATGGATGAATGGGCCAACAAGGCTATAGAACTTATCCACAGAGTCATTTAAAAAAATAGTAAACACTAGAAGAATTTCATCCCCTAACATTTCTATGGATTGACACATTAGTTGATATGCATTAATCTCCAACAAGGATAATAGGATAACTCATCACCCTAATGGCTTCCAAAATAACAAATAGAGGACACCTTCAAGTGCCCTCACCATACACACATTCAACTTCGCCTCAGTTGATGAAGATTTTGAAATGGATTTCTTTAGTGGTTTTGGGATAATGGAGAATTCAACAGATAGAATTGGGTGCATAGGTGGCCTACTTCTAGTGGTGGTAAGTGCCCCCTCTATTCCTGGGACATTGTCATCCCTTTTTGCATTTGGTTAACCAAGATTTTATTTTTTTATTTTTTTTATTTTTTTATTTTTAATCGAAAAGGGAATTGTGTGACTAGTCTAGAAGTTGGTAATGGAGGTATATCTTAGTTTAACTCTCCTTCTATTCCTAGGTGTTTGTAATTTAGTTTTCTACTCATTCAAGGTCTCTTTCAAGTCTATCCCTTTGGAAATTTATGGTGTTTATGGTCTATGTCCTAGATTCCATAATGGATTGTTGGTGCCACAATATAGCAAATTGGTGATTTCATCTTTACTCTACAAGGATGTAGTCTCAGTTTCTAGCCTGAATCCTAGAGTTGGTAGTTATTATTTATGGCACAAGAATTCTCCTCCAAGTAGTTAGCTCTGTCTGTTTACATATTTGCTCTAATACTTTATCTACAATCTTGATCTTATTAGAGCACATAGAAGTCTTGTGTTATATTGTCATATAATCTTACAAAGATTGTAAGGCATTTGGTTTGTGTAAAGGTTTTATCTTTGCTCCTTGCATTCCTTGTTTGGTTGAGCTAGAAGAAAATACAAGAATGGATAATAGGGATATTTAGGATTAAGTGAATACTAAGGAGGTTAAAAGAGATAACTCACTCTAGTAGGAGCTCATTCCTTTTTGTGACATAAAAAATTTAGAAAGTTGAACATCATTGTATATATTAGCATGTTACTTTTATGGATATGCTGGTGCTTCAAAAGTAGGGAATTGGCATTCTTAATTTGGAATATAACATGTTGTACATCCTTGCTATGAACCTTAAAAGGGAATCAATGTTTGTAGCCTCAAACAATAGGAAAATAAGTATATCTACCCAAGCTAAAAGTAAGAAGGATGAAATAGTCAACCATCTAAAAGAGCTAATAGACATAAAATAATAGAATTCTCCACCTTCAAATATGGGCCAAGAAGAAGCTAATAGTCATCATTTCTCCATGAAGATCATTTTTCTATATATATTTCAAAGTCAATAGACTTTTAGGAGTTTTTATTAAGGAAACAACATGTAAGACTACTTGGAGTGTGTGACATGTATCATGATGTGAACTTCTCCATGTAGTAGCAAAGAACTGCTTTCTATTTTTGGAAGCATTAGTTAGGCCTATGTATCTAATATTAGATAGTCTATAGCCTTTATGATAATATAACATTTCCACTATGGTAAAAAAATAAAAATAAAAGAAATAGTAAAATTAATCCACACCTATTACTGAAGGTGAAGAGAATAAATATCAGACTTTCAACAAGTATAATAAAAAAACATACCAAGTATTATGCTCTAATAGCCTCAACATTACATAGACTCACATTTAAAAAAAGTTTTGTGAATCTAGTTATGGCTAAAAAGAGACATTTAAGTGATAGAGAAGAGTTACAATGACTTAATCATAAACCCCTGTATCTTTCTTATACATCGTCATGCTTGCATATTTTTGTGGGTCTATTTGTTAGTATTCAAGGTAGTTTTGTGGTAAGAGAAAACTTTGAGAGGTGCATTATTTTAAAGGGGGTGTTCCTCCTCCTATATGCTTACTTTCAAATCCAAAGTATATTCAATATTTATGAATGCCTTCAACAATGAGAGGTGAATCCTCTCCCCACTACTTACTACTATGATGTTGTTGAGACTCGGGAGTTCAAATACAACGAAAGTGCACGTGAACTTTGACCCTCTTAAGACCTCATAAGAGTTAAAAATTAAAATGTTTTCTAGTTCAATTAAATGCATGTCACCTCTAAAGATTTAGGGGGGACCACATGACATGGAATATAAATTGGGTGCAATTAATACACACCTTAATGAATATGATCATGTGGTTTCATATGAAATGGGTAGACCCAAAATGAAAGTCATAACATGCCAACTCAATAATTGATTTTGGAAAGGTAAGATCCTAGCTAAAGTGCAAGTGAAGTTTGACCCTCTTAAGACCTCATAAAAGTTATAATTTCTAGTTTAGTTAAATGCTTATGACCTACCAAGATTCAAAGAAAGTACATAAAATATAGATTAAGTGAAGTTAATACATGCCTTAATGAATATGATCATGTGGCTTTGCATGTCATGCTTAGACCCCTACATAAAAATTATAACATGCCACATCAACAATGGATGTTCTAGTGTTTTTTTGTTATAGATTAATATGATGCTATATGATTGCAATAATAACATACCCATTTTCTATCCATTTTCCTTATATCAATATAATTATTTAATCATTAAAAAAGTCAATATAGAAAAAATCTCAACATAAAAAAATTGCCATGGTAAAAATAACCTGTGATGAGCATAACATTAAAAACACCACTAATATTGATAAATGTGATGAGCATAACATTAAAAACACCACTAATATTGATAAAATAATTAAGAAAATACCATTACACCCCCAACTAATTTTCAAATTTGTAAATATTCTTCAAATTAACATCCAATCAGCAAAGACTTTGACTCTAAAATGAAAAACTCCCAAATAAAGAAAACATAGTACAAGTTTGTGAAATGATGTTGGTCTGACTGGTCAATTCAATAAACACTGTCCATTCATTTATCATTCCAATGAAAGTTCTCTCCACTCATTCATATATCATGAAGATAAGGGCATGTAACCCATGAGTGGAACTAAGACATGCAAAACACGTTATTTTGGATGAGACTAATAATGGCTAAGCCATGTAATGTGATCCATTAATTAATATAAAACACAAACCACAAATCCTTTAGGGATAGAATATAAGACTTTTGGTAAAAGTATCTTTAAATTAATATAAAATATGGTTTAAATATAAAATAATACTCAAAAAAGTCAACAAAGATTTCAACTAAAGCAATCAATCCACTCAAAATGTCCATGACCATCCACACCCTATGTTCCATCTAATTATTGTGATCTTCTTCCCTGCAAACATCTAAATTTTTAAAGGGTTGAGTTAGTCAGTGGTAGCAGACAAGTATGATATAGTAGACAATACTATAGACAATTTTTTGTCCATTTGTAATATGATTGAGTCACTAATTGGTAGCAATAGACAAGACTGGTGCTATAAACAAGACAATAGGTGAGGCTCTACATGGTTAGGGACAACACCAAAGCCGTTGCTTGACTTGCTAAATGCAATGGGATAATCTAGCAGCATGGCCAAAACAAACTCAATCATTATGTTCCACCGTCCATGTCTGTGAAGGGACCCAATCATATCTTTGAAAGAGCCCAATCATAGCCCATGACATCAACGGTGACTAAGAAAAAGCCCTCCCATGGTCTAATAAAGAATCCAATCATGGCCCACATGGCATTATACCAATTATGAACATAATACTCTTTTAAACCCTGAGCACCCCTTCAATTCTTGGTAAAGACATCCATGAAAGAAACCAATCATAACCCTTGACCGTAGTTGTACTACGAAGGGTTAAGGAACTTTACCATTGCAAAAAAGTGAACCCAATTATGGTTCATGGGGCGTTATGAATTTTCAACATTGAACTATTTTGAAACCTTAAGCACAAACTTATGACAAGGATAGGCTTGTTTGGGGATCTTTAAATCCAGCGGGAATATCCAAGCCCACACGTCCTTAAGGAAAAAGGCCCATGTGCTCGTTGGTACTCACAGTTAACCATGATATCTTATTGCCCATATTCATAGCTTGAGTATTTATCTTGAAATTGTGCATTTAATTATTTATATATATATATATATATATATATATATATATTAATAATATAAATTGATATATTTTTTTAAATGTGGTTTATGGGTTTTAGAGATGGGTGATGGTTACTTTCACAAAATATTTGTATTAGGTGGATCTACTCGAACTAATCACTTCCTGCCAATTTAATCATAAAGCAACTTAACTATAAAGCTTAACTTTCAGATTGTCTAGAGAATTAAACCCATGATCTCTCAATAGCAAAAACGCTTTAACAATGGGTACTCAACAAATCGACTAACCCTCATGACTATTATTATGTAATACAATTCTTATAAATATAATCGCTGTAATAAAAATTACACATATATTTTATGATTTTTAAAGTTGATAAGAATATTTAATTACAAATGTTTTTTTTTTAATCACGGTGGAGTAATTTGGGCAAAGCTCAAGATCAAATGTAGCGGCTGCCACTATAATACCAAGAGTATATCCAATAGTTTGTAAGCCAAAAATATCGGGGATTTATGACTTAGCAAGAGCCGAGACTCCACGAGAGTGGGGGAGCCTACTCCGTAAGCCTTATCACAATAGGCCAAAGATGTCACCTTGTGGGATTTGAAGGAAATATAATTCTTCTATTGAGATGTAATAGCTCAAGTGGTTGAGAGGTTAATATTTTCTCTACTCGGGTTTGAATTCCAAATGAGACATTTGGTTTGTTGTGATGAGGCTAGAAGGGTAGTCATCCCTATTTGTCTTGACCCTTTACTAAGTCATAAGTTACCTAACTAGTGCAAATTTGCAGATTGCTAATTTATCTCAGAAAAAAATCTCGATTATTACATAATACATCAAATATAGTTCACCCATTAATACCCAACCATAATAATATATATATATATCCTCAACCGGTTGTGCTAGTGGGACTTGACTTTAGTTTGTTTAAATTAATAAAAGGGTCTTATATATATATATATATATATATAGACCCTTTATTTAAATTTAACAAACTAAAGTCAAGTCCTACTAGCATAACTGGTTGAGGATGAGCCTCGTTAGCAAGGTGACCCAAGATCAAACCTCATGGGGGGTGGTTGTGGCTTGTGCTAGGGGGAGGAGACATGCTAAAAATATCCAATCAACTTAAGGCTGGTGTAGCCTAGGCCGACTGCGATCCCCAGGTGACTTTGATGGATTAAATGCCGATGCCCCTAAGTCATGCGATCCCAAGGTGACTTTGATGGATTAGATGCCGATGCCCCTAAGTCATGCGATCCCAGGGTGACTTTGACTGATTAGATGCCGATGCCCCTAAGTCATGCGATCCCAAGGTGACTTTGACTAATTAAATACCAATGCCCCTAAGTCAGACTCCTCAAACCACAGATCAAACCTGGAAAATCACATAAAAATTAACAAACAAAAACATATCAAATATCAAAATAAATACTTAAGCATAAATATCGTAAATAAATAAAACTTTGATTAACCACCATCTTTACCAAAGGCATCAACCATGGGCCACGTGGTATCATCCTTTTTATGTCTAATGACCAAAAGGGCTCCCTAAATCGAACACTAATGCTTAACTCCCCTTTGAGTAGAGCCCATGTGCCCATAGGGAACCTAAACTTTGCCTTTTCTAGGTGTGGGTAGTGATGGAATCCAACATATAAAACTAATATCCAAAAGCGAAAGAGAGTGCTTTGTTGACTTAAGGATCACCATGTCCAAATAAAACCCTAATCATTGCCACTATTATTAGCCTCACTCCATTACCTTAAAATATTCCTTAATCACGGTTAAAAGCGAAAAACTGTCAGTATCACCGTGATTGGACCAAAAATATCCAATTATTATTGCTGTGACTCGCACTCGAATGCCCATAATTAACCTTTTGGTTAAAACCGATTAACGAACCCTAGGGAGCACCTAAAATAAAAATCAGATCCCGAGGGCCAGAGAAGCTATTAAACTCTGGACATCTTCTGGGCCCCAGGAGTTCGTGAGATTTGTCGAACCGCCGGATCCTCGCGATGCGATGTTGGTTTAAGGGGGCTTAGATTTTGTGAGTTGTGACGAAGGATAAGCGAGGGAATTCGATTTATAAAAGGGCGACGGCTCTGAGCAAAGGAAGCGCATATTTGGGCGATTTTGCTGTGTTTGTGTTTTATTGGTATTTTAGCATTTTATTGTTATTTTCTGTTTCAGAGATAGAGTGGAATAAGTTGAGGCGATCTTTTTGAGAAAGGTAGATTCGGTCTGTGTGACTGAATCCAATCTATGGCCGAGAACAATAATAATAGCAGCAGCAACAATGGCTTCGATCTGCCCACAAAGCGGGTTAGGCCTCAAGAGGAAGGAGAAGGCCACCCACTTTCCTGTGTGGACGCCATGGATGGAGTGGATGGAGGCTACCCATCTGTTATTCCTGGATGGTTTGCTGAAATAAGTCCTATGTGGCCTGGTTCGTTAGCTTCAATCCACTCCCCTGTTTTTTGTTTTGCAGTTGTGATATTATGGATTGCTTCTGTTTTAGATTGAGGACCCATGTCGGTATTCTCAATGCAAATTCACTGCTTTGTTTTGTTTTGGATTTCAATGAGTCGTTTTGGGATGCTCACTGGACCAAACCCATCTCTATACTGGAGTCTGATAAGCTCCTGGAGGTTAGAAAGCTGTGTTGTATATCTATTATTTCAGAGGCTGGTTATTAGAGGGGTTTGGGCTGGGAGTTCATGTTGAATGCACCCAGTATATCATGTAGATGTTGATGATCATGTCCATCCAACCTGTATAATGCACCTTGCTTTTGTAAATGTATTTAAACTTCTTTTTAAGTGTGACTCTAAACTTTAGAGTCATTCTATGGCTTTAGATGGGTTTATCATACAATTCTTGAACTTCACGACATCCAGGTGAGTATCAGAGTTGGATATAGTCTTGTCCCTATTGAGTGCATCCAATGTACTGTCTGGATTTAATGTACCATTACACACTTATAGAGTGGATAGCTCGCTCCCACCACGAGGGCAGTAGAATAGAATACACACATTACTTATATGTAATTAGAGCACTAGGGCTGCAAAATGCACATCACTTATCTGCAATTAGGGTTTTTTTGGAGTGTGATTGTAAACGTATACTATTTTGCATTGCTGATGAAAGAAAAAGTGCTAAATCCCGACATTTATAAGCTTAAAAGTGTAGAAACTATGGCAAATTTAGCTTTCTTTTGGCTTCTAGCCCGAGATATTTTTTTCTGCATTAGAGTTGCATGAAGTTTCTAGTGTTGTCTGCTTCAAGTTCCTCTTAATTGGCATATTAGAGTCCAGTCCAAGCTTCATAGTTTTTGTACGTGAGTTCTATGTTTAGAAATGTAAGGAACTATCGTATAATTAATCCAGTCTTAGCCTTCTAGCCCGAACACTGTCTTTGTGGATTATAGTTGCATGGAGTCTACGATAGTGTATTCCGTTGTAAATTCCTTTTTAGATGGAAATACCAGTTCATGGCAGGAGATACAATTTCGGAGGAATGCTGGGGTCTAATTTAAAGCGCAGGAATTCTTTAAATTTAAAATTCATGACAGTCTTGTTTTTAATGTCTTGTTATATATATTGTCTTCCAAGTTTGTATGTAAAGATAATTATATACCTCCTTACCAACTATAGCTCTACCTGGTTTGCTTTATTTGTATTGTTTTGGGTCAGTCTTATATCCTGTTTTAGATCCACTATAGTGGGAAAATGTATGTTGCATAAATTCCCCATAAATTGTTTTATGTGACTTTTTGTTTATAATCTGGTTATTCAATTTCAGAGAAATGGTGGGGGTTTAGTTTAAAGGTACAGAAACTGTTCAAAACTAAAATCCATTCCATATATTTTGATATTTTTTTGCCATAATTGGTTGTTTTGTCTGATGTTTTTATGTAATGATAATTTTCAGGTGAGGCCCACTCCCTAAAAGTTGAGAAGGTTTTGTTCCAAGGAAAGTCGAAATATCAAAATGTAATGGTATTTCAGGTATGCTTCCATCTCCAGCTCTTGGATAATATTGACCTAGTTACTGTGCTTTAATTTATTTGTGGACTGTTTTTTTAGCATCACCCGTTGGCTTATATTTTCACAGTATTGCTATGTTCTCTTCAAATTTTGCTTTAATATTGACCTAGTAAGTGTGCTTTACTTATTATGTAGACTGTTTTTTGTGGGATCACCATCTGCTTATATTTTTACAATATTCCTGTGCTCTGTGCAGTCATTAACTTATGGAAAGGTTCTGGTGCTGGATGGTGTTATTCAGTTGACTGAAAGAGATGAATGTGCTTACCAAGAGATGATAACACATCTTCCACTTTGCTCTGTTCCAAATCCAAAAAAGGTTTTTGTTCGGAAATCCCTCTCCACCTCTGAGCTTGGTATTTTTAAAAGCACCCAGTAGCTATGTCAAATGCGAATCCATTTCTTTTAAATTCCATCATTTGAGCAATTTGAGGATTCATTTAACAGTCAGTTAAATCTATTTAAGGTACAGGCCCTAGGTATTAGCATCATGTAGTATGTCTAACTTGAGCTTATTAACTTGCATTGTTGCTGATGACCTTTTTTCTTTGTTGTGCTGTCATGGTTGAACTCCTTACTTAGTAGAATTAATTTGAATCCATCTAGTGTATCTCGTTAATTTATAGATAGAGGTAGAAACTCAATAGCTTCTATTAAATGCCTTCCAGTCATAACGGTGGGTTGAAAAACTATCTATATGGAAGCACAAAAATATATATTTGCAATGCAGACGTTTGTGTCTTGCAAAGAATTCATTGAATCAAAGATTCAAAACCATAAGTTTAAGGTCTAGAAGAACTGTTTTTACCGTCTTTTTATTCAATGTCATACATTGGCTGGCTGATGCGGATGATACTGTCTTCATTCTTTTTGGTGTAGTGAAGTGTGTACAACTCTTCTCAGACTTGAGTAGAGTTGTGTATTGATCCATACAAGCAGGGATTTTACTCTATGTAACATTCCTTGTGGATTGGTTAAACCTTAAGACTCCATGGGTTTCTTATAGTGCCTTCTTATACATGGTTATAGGATGGCATCCTGTTTATTCTGCGATAGAGAAGACAAAGATATATATTATAGAGAAATCCTTTTCAACTTGAAGCCTAGTACCTTTGATATGTATACTTTTGGTTTTGATGAATGCATTTAGTTTTCCAGTGGTAAGTATCTGTGTTTCACAAACTTGCTACTTTTTGGCTCATCTTCATTCATTGCTATGATTTTTGGGGTGAATAATTATTAAATATTTAGCATGCAAAAAAGGTTTTGTTTCAATTGCCTAAGTGAGCTGTGCAGTAAATAGGAAGATCTATGATATTTTCTGTTTGTATTTGATGGTTATCTATCCTCTTGCAGGTATTGGTCATTGGAGGAGGTGATGGTGGGGTTCTTCGTGAGGTTTCTCGACATATGTCAGTTGAGCAAATTGATATTTGTGAAATTGATGGAATGGTCATAGATGTGAGTGTATCTAAAAAACTCTGCATATAGTAATTGCTTGCTTCAAGTGTTCCTTGAGTCTTTGGTCGTAGCTATCAACATCTCAGAAAGCTTGTGCAATTTTTCTATCCCTTTATTGTCAAGATAGTGGGGGATCCATCTATTTTTCATGTGTGTAACAGTAAAAGAACTAGCTGACTTAAAGCAAATGGCTGAAAAAACCACCTAAAGACTCTTTTACCACACAAGTAGATAACTGAGATTGGCAACTTGAGGAATTTGGAAGTCTCACTGCATGACGGATTTGGGGTTAAGAATGGATCTGAGATAGTTATAAGGTTTATTAATGCCCTTGTATGAATCAGAAAGTGCCTCCAACTACTTTCCATTGTAAGAATAACACTCTAGTAGGCAAGGGCTTCTAGATGATTTCCAAATTTCGGAAAATACAATAAGTAGGAAAGGATTATGTTCCTTGTACATTGAAGTAAACCATTTATAAGAAACAGTATAGATATTTATTTTTCTTGTAGACTGTTATTTCAGCTATGCATTTAGACATGAGGGTAAACAACTGACCTCATCAAGTAGGTGCTAAAATATTGATATTGGCACTTTGAGGAATTTGATAGGTAGTATTGCATGGCAGATTTGGGGTTGAGATGGATGTGTGATAACACTCACTAGAATGGGGAAGATTATGAAAATGTTCTCGTTCAGTAGACATCATAGAGATGTGTTTTTCTTGTAGACTATTATTTGAGCTAACTGATTGGGGCATGAGGGTAACTAACTGAACAGGTTGATACTGTATTTTCCATTTTCCCTTTTTAACAATCTGGAGAGTAATTTGGGATGATTAAGAGCTTGATTTGCCAATAGCGATTTTTCTATACTGTAATTTTTTTAGAACTAATGTGATGACCCCATCTGATCATTCAGGTATCCAAGCAATATTTCCCCGAAATTGCCATGGGCTTTGATGATCCTCGTGTGAGGGTTAATGTTGGTGATGGTACGCCATTTCTTTGAATTATAATTTATAACTGAGTTTGTTTACGATTCAGTGTGTGTTCATGGTTACAGGTTCTTGAGTTTTTGGTTTATAATTCTATAGATAATATTATTATCATTACTTTGAGTGGTAACTTGTTTATAGTATAGTTTTATCGTTTTATGTCAATAGCTTGTGAAGTAACTGTTGCATGTGAAGCACATTGCTGATGATTTGGAATTTGTTCCTTTTCAGGAGTTGCATTCTTAAGGGAATCTCCAGAAGGCCTGTATGATGTTGTTATTGTAGATTCGTCAGACCCAATAGGTATGTTGATTTCTTGTCATTGGATTTCCTAGAACTAAATGCGAGTAATGGCTTGTCATATACCTGAAGGTATATCTTCTTTTCTTTTAGTTTTCATGCTTCTTCAATTTGCATATTGGTGTAATTATACATGTAATATGTCAAGTTATGTTGGTGCTTGAAGCAGGTCCTGCAGAGGAACTATTTAAAAAGCCATTTTTTGAATTGGTGGCAAGAGCTTTGCGACCAGGAGGTGTAGTGTGTACCCAGGCAGAAAGTATTTGGTTGCACATGCCCATCATTGAAGATATTGTTTCAGCTTGCCGCCAAACTTTCAAAGGCTCAGTTAATTATGCATGGACAACTGTTCCCACCTATCCAAGGTAGGATCATATTACCTTTGTCCTTTTGGACATTGTTACTACAGAACAAGAACATGCCATAAAATACCTTACTTTCTGTTGGGATGTCATAAATACCTAAGAAAAACGATATGCATAAATGATAATATACATGGTTCTAAAAGCAACAAAAATAACAATGTGTAAATGGTGTGTAACTTATGTTTTGCTTTTTTGCAGCGGGGTAATTGGTTTTATGCTGTGTTCAACTGAGGGACCAGCTGTAGACTTCCAACGTCCCATTAACCCTATCGAAAAGCAGGAATCTAATGTTGAGTCAAAGCGTCCCCTAAAGTTCTATAATTCAGAGGTTTGTTTTCATTTTTGTTTTTGATACTTTTTATCTTCACCATGAATATACCTGCCAAAGCTGATTATGACCATATTTTACATCTCTGCTCTTCTCTGTTGTAATAGTTGCAAGCTTTGCCAGAGAAACTGCACTATTAAGTGGAGCCATTTTCAGGACTTGTTCATAAAATATCCCAAATCTGAAAGCAGTCTACCTTTCCAAATTTCGTTTTTGTCATCTTTTCACTCCTCTCTGTAGTGAAATTTACAAGTAGGTTTGAAAAATTTTGCTGTCCCAAATGGTGATAATGTGTCATATTGAGGACCATTTGTAATTGTCATTCATAGAGTATGCCTTGTAAATAGTTATTGCAATTTTTAGCCTTGCCAACCTAATGTTATAATGTACCAAGATACTATAGCTTTTAGTTAAATCTGACTCCTATGACTAGTAATAAAACTGTTAGATATCTGTGTCTATCATTGGTTTAATCACCGATTCACCATGCATTTTGAAATGTTTTTGATTGTTCTATTTGGCATTTTACAGCCAGTTAAGAAGAATACCCTATGTTTTCTTGTTAAATTCCTATAAGAAGCTTTTAATCTATCGAATTCTGTTCTGATGGATTCCTTAGAGATATTATTCCTATCACGTGCCCAATTTTTTCTAGTTTGCTGTAAGTCATCTTAAATCAGAAGGGACATTCAGTATTATATAATATATCTTGAATTCTGTTCTATAATAAATTTCATTGTGAAATTGCAGGGACAATAGGCCAAAAATTGCTCATCTTTTTATTATCTTGAATCTAACGTCAATCCTTTTTTGCTTGCAGATGCATACAGCATCATTTTGTTTGCCAGCATTTGCTAGAAGGGCGATAGGTTCCAATGTTCAACCACCATTATCTTAAGTTTGAAGTATTTGTGAGCTCATTGTTCTATCGGAACAACGTGTTGCATTATTGTTCTATTTGATTAGTTTTACTTGTAAAATGGCAAATGCTTGTTATTTAGGAATAATTTTAATTCAGGAACAGCTGATGTAACTAGCATTAATCTATCTACTTTGTGGTATATGCCTTCATGATAATTTTTTTTTCCGGTGTAATTCATGAAGGAATATATTCCATCAATTTGAGAAAATCCCCAGTGACCATGGATTTGGCAAGATGCCTATTATTTTTTGATTTTATTTCTGGACTAAAAGTTCAGAATCATTTGTGACCACTTTGCTAATTATTTTATGAATCAAATGAAATTAGTAGAAAGAAATTGGTAATATTCAGTAAACATGCAAAAGGGGCCTTAGAATGATACAATGAAATAGGACAACAAAAACTGAGAAGAGGGTAATTAGTTGATAAGAAATGATCTTGAATGATTGGTCAATTTAGCAATTGGAACAATACGTTCAAATTGGTTTGCAGATCTGTGAAATTTTGGCAAATGAAAAAAAGTTAAGAAATTGCTAACATCAATAGTAATATTAGATATCATTTTTGGGATTCAAATGCGTTAAGTAAGTCATTCACGTATGACCATTTCCATGAGAGGTAGTCGTAACAGACTAATTTCTCATGATTTTTGAATAGTTCACTTAGCACTCATTGCATCGGGTGATGCTCACTGCGTAAAACCCCATACTTAAAATCAATAGTAATAGATGGGATCACCGATTCGTTACTTTAGTTTTGAACATATTAGTGGTGCACGTATGAGATGCTGACTCCAAGGTATGGAGAAAGCTCTGCAAGCAAACATTTTAAATACAACATTTCTGCAATGACTTGTTATTTCGATCTGATTTTGAAATTCTGTCCAACTATAATTTCTTCACTCTGTTATTAACTTTGGAAGAGTCTTGGCAATGGTTCTTGGTTCACTTGTGAGCTCGTACGAGTTTAAATATCCCTTGCGCCAAGTATAATTTCTTCACTCTCTTATTAACTTTGTTAACTTTGGAAGAGTCTTGGCAATGGTTCTTGGTTCACTTGTGAGCTTGTACGAGTAATAATCTCTTTTCACGCTTTCCATTTTTATTGTGGCTTTTACTAACTGAATGGCATATCATAAAAGAAATTATGTTGAATGGAAGTTTGTGCTATATGGTACAAGCCTCAATGGTGGTACGTTTTTTTTAAATCTTTTAAAAAATTGCAACAATGTTGAATCTCTCTCCACACAGGACAATACGTGATTGTAAATAAGTATTAAGATACTGTCATCCGTTGTAATATGCATGTTTTTTATTTATTGGTGTGATGTATGGTTTGGAAGAATTTGTTGAGGCAAATTCTATGAAATAAGCATTTTGTTCAATTACGGAAGTTCTCATAGCCTGTCATGTTAATGGCAGTTTATTTTAGGTGACACAATTACCATATCAAGAAGCAAAAACATGTATTAGGCTTGTTGTGATGAGGGGTAGATTTTCCCTTTTGGCTGGGACTCCAAATGATCATTGATGGTATGTGTCATCTTCATTCTTGCCAAGTTATGAGTTCTTGTTAGTATTATTGTCTTTTGGGTTTTTGTGTTTATTTGGGTTTTTGTGTTTTAGTTATTCTTTAATAAGCGAAGTGGAATAGGTTTTGGTTTTGGTTAACCTAATTTATTCAAACAAAAATTGCTTAGTGTGAGAGGAATGTTCAACAATAACAATTATTATTGTGGTTCATGTTGGCAAGATATTGTTTAAGCTTGGTGACTTTGATTCATATAGGTGACTCCACATGAATAAAGGTTTCTTTTTGAGATTATAGAGATCTTAATTATAGTCCCTTGGATGAAGGATGGTAGGCCTAGTAAACAAAGGATTAGAGGTGGGGTGTGTTTTAGGAAGAGAAATCCCAAAGTCCTTAATTAATTTTGAAGTGTGATATGGTCTTTTATTGTGAAAATCATTTTATTGTGCAAAAAGGAAATTTTGAGCAAGGGTAGAGTTTGCATTTGGCTTGTTGTGATGAGGCTTGTGTGGGCCCCCCAAATGATCGTTGATGGGATGTGTCTCTAGGATGTCTTAGCCCTTATCAAGTTACAAGTTCTTACTAGTATTGGCTTTTGGGTTGTTTTTTCTATTTGGACTGTTTGCACTTGTCCTTAATAGCATCACATAATTAAAAAACGAAAAATTATAAGGTAATTTTGAACCAATGATTTTAATTTTTGTCACTTACCTTGTTCATATTTGTGAGGGCTTTTTCTAATTTTATTATTACCTAATAAGCCAAGAGGAATAGGTTTTGGTTTTGGTTAACTTAATTTTGTCAAACAAAAGATGCTTAATGCAATAAGATTGTTCAACAATAAGATAGTTGTGGTTCTTGTTTGCAAGATATTGCCTAAGATAGATGCCTTTGATTCATATAGGTGACTCTACATGAATAAAGGTCTCTTTTTGAGAATTTTGGGGATCTTATTATTGGTCCCTTGGATGAAGGGATGGTAGGCCTAGTAAACAAAGGATTATGGGTAGGGTGAGCTTTAGGAAGATAAATCCCAAGGCTTTATTAAGTGTGATATAGTCTTTATTGCGTAAAATCATTTTGTTGTGCAAAAAGGAAATTTTGAGCAAGGGTAGAGTTTGTATTTGACTTCTTGTGATGAGGCTTGGGGGATAGATTTTTCCCTGAAGTGGATTCCCCAAATGATTGTTGATGGGATGTGTCTCAAGGATGTTGTGGCCATTGTCAAGTTGCAAGTTCTTTCCAGTATCGACTTTGAGTTGTTTGTACTTGTTTGTACTAGCTTCACACAATTAAAAAAATTAAAAGGTATTTTTTAACCAATGATGACGAAGAGTCCACTATATATAAATTCTTAGTGGGTCATAGATATAAGCATAAGTAATTTTGATGAGGCTTTAGGGTAGGTTTTCCCCTTGCATGAGACCCTTAAATGTCCATTGATGGGTTGTCTTGGCCCTTGCTAGGTTACAAGTTCTTGCGAGTATTGGCTTGCGGGCCATTTGGACCTATTTGTACTAGCTTCACAAAAAAAAACAAAAAATAAAAGGTACTTTTAAGCCAATAATGATAAAGAATCCACCATTTAAATTCTTGGTGGAACATAGAGATAAACTACTTAAGCAACTATCAATGTTATTTTGTTGTATTAGAGTTTGAGAGTATATTACAAATAGTAACTTCCAATTTTATTTTTGATTATTTTATTTTCCAATATAGATTAAAATAATATGCCATTTGTATGTAAATTTAAGTTGCACTAGGGGGGTTGAAGTTTAATTCAAGCTACCTCTTTTGGAGTATTAATACTTCACTACTAGACTCTTATGTGATATATTTGATAGATGATTTAACAAGATAGTACATTTGAGTCTCCATAATTGGCATAATTCCCTGCACGATAAGGCAAACATTGTGACATGTAAGTACAAAAAGGTAATTTTGAGCAAGCGTGTAGTTTGTATTTGGCATATTGTGATGAGGCTCGAGGGTTAGATTTTCCCCTTGAGTGCGACCTCTAAATGGTCATGGATGGTATGTGTCTTAAGGATGCCTTGGCCCTTGCCAAGTTACAAGTTCTTGCTCGTAATGGCTTGTGGGTTGTTTGTACCTATCTGCACTGTTTGTACTAGCTTCACACAATTAAAAAACAAAAATTAAAAGGTAATTTTGAGCCAATGATTATGAAGAATCCACTATGTATGAGCAACTTTTGATGATGCTTGAGGGGTAGGTTTTCCCCTTGAGTGGGACCACCAAATGATAATTGATGGGATGGGTCTCTAGGATGTTCTGGTCCTTGTCAAGTTACAAGTTCTTGCTAGTGTTAGCTTGTGCGTTGTTTGTACTTATTTGTACTAATTTCACACAAGTTAAAAAAACAAAATACAAAAGCTAATTTTGAGCCAATGATGATGAAGAATCCACCGTGTAAATTCTTGGTGGACCTCACAAATATATACTTCCTAAACAACTTTTCATGTATAAATTTTAATTTGTTGTATGAGTGCGGGGGTTACAAATAATAGTTTTCTATTTCATATCTGATTATTTATTTTCGCAATTTAAATTTCAAAAATATGCCATTAAGTACTAGAAAATGATTGTGTCGTTGGCAACTTTATTAAACATTAGTAGTTGTGGATACAATCATTCATAGGAAATCTGAATGCTTTGCACAAAGTCACCTTAGTACCATCATTGAAAGTGCTTAGATATTGATGGTATTGAGTGCACTTGAAACACCTTCACCCTTGACCTTGGAGTAATAGTAGTTGTAAATTTCATTGTAACTTGGATGCCTCACTTATACTCAATGAACATTTAAATAGAAAATATCTCATTATTGCATGTAATATTGATGCCAAGTTAATATTTGTTTTTTGAACTTTGATTGGTCGAGTCTATCTCCCTCAATCTTGAGAACTTGATAAATTGTTTTATTTCTTTAGACACAAACCTAGATTTTGTGAAAGCTTTGGAGGAATCAAACCTAACTATTTCATCCATAATGCTTACTATACTTCACAAGTGGTGTCTTTGTTATATAAAATTTACTATAGTATACCTAGGGGGGATAATATGGGGTACAAAGGGAGGTACCCAAGGGAATAATGTAATAATGGGATGGGCCAAAGTAATAAATCAGGTGGTTAACCCATATCATGTAAGGAACCACAAGTAGTTAGTAATAATGTAATGGGCCCATAGTGTTAGATAGATGGTATTGAGGGAACCATGGTAATGACTCATGGTATTGTATGTATGAGGCCTATATAGAGGCTAGAAACTCCACATTGAGGGATGCCAAAGATTATTGTATGAACATGCATATGGCTTGTGGAGTGTTATCCTTTCTTAAGGAGTGAATGTATGGTGTTGTCCTACCTTAAGGGTTTGATTAATAAAGAAGCATTTCATATTATATTTAGATCTTGTTTTTCTTGGGTTTACTTGCATTATCTTATATTTTTCGATCAGATTTATAACAAGTGGTATCAGAGCAATTTCTTGGGTATATCTATAACAAGTGGCATCAAAGCTATAGCAAGTAGAATCAGAGCACTTTCTTGGGCAAAAGCGGAGATTTTTTTTTTTTTTGGCAGAAACTTTCTGGGGCAGCGAGTTTGCAGAGCAGATCTGTACGTTCTGGTGTAAAATATGCAAAATCTAATTGCAGATCTGGATTTCTTGTGAAAAAATATCAAAATTCAAAAGAAATCAGTGGAATCAGAGTCCGGATGAGGGAGATATCGTTGATTTAAAATCAGCCATTTTTTCAAAATTTTTGGTGACGACGGGAGAGCTGCAGTGAGGATCTGAAATTTCAGTGCCTAGATCAGGATTTCTACCACATGAGAAGATGTAGAATTGTGGTTCCATTTCCAAAAACAAGGCATAATAGGGATTCTAAGCAATATTGACGGAATTGTGGCCATTTCAAATTTTCGCTAAGTAAGTGAATTTTTTTCAAAACACTCTTCATGGCGGATCTTAATTTTACAGGGAAAGATGATAGCCCTACTATTGAAGAATTTATATAGAGACAAAAGTTCCCATATGGGACACTTTGGAAGAGTTCAATGTTGCTTAGTTTCAAAGCTGAAGCTGTCAAATGGTGGTTCTCACTTGACAAGCAGTTGACCAAACTTTCAGATGCAGAATTTGAAAGAGTTCTTTTAGACAAATGGTCTTCTGCTAGAAAAAAGGAGAATGAGACATGTAAGGGGTTATTTTCTACGGGTGTCTCCTTATTGCAAGTTTATGGATTGATTTAGAAGGTGAAGATGATTGTGTCTATAAATCCTCGCTGCAAGCATAATTTTATCAATGTTAATTTGGCAAAAAAATTGCAAGTTCCAACAAAACACATTGAAAACACACAGGGTGATGATGATTTTTATACTTCAAATATGGATAACATGGATATTGTTTTGGGATATCCTTGGATGGAATCCGTGGGTACTATCAATACTAATGTGCAGAAGAAATTCCTGAAGCTCTCGTATAAAAAGAAGAAAATTACATTGCAGGATATTTCCATTAAGCCACAAATAGAGACTAAGGAGGCAGTAGCACAAAGCTCTAATGAAACTTACACATCAAATGATGAGCCTTTGATGATTGACAATCAAACACAAACAGAGGCTGAAGCAGAAAAAGTTACAGGTGCTGATACATCAGATGAGGGCTTAGTGGTTGAAGTAATATTGGAAGATAAGCAACAACAAAAGACGCCACCATGTACCAGCTACCAATCAGGCTCCATTAGGTGGTGAATTAAAGAAAAAGACACCGTGAGTTAAAACTTCGGCATATCACCACCCACATCACCCCACAAGAAAAAAAACCAACAAAATGGCAACAAATTAGCCACAAGGACAACAACCCCGGCATGATAGATAGAGAGGAGTGACGGTCCACCTACTACACATCAACACAGAAGAACCGCCATGGTCAACTTCCATCTCAAGCTAGCGAGGCACCAGTTGGATCAAGGGTTCACCTTTCTCTTGGATGGCTAGATGCACATGCATGGTACCAGTGGACTACTATTTTGAGTAGATCTTATTATTTGTGTTCTTCCCATGTTTCGGCGACGAAACATGTTAAGAGGGGTGGAATGTAGTATACCTAAGGGGGATAATATGGGGTATAAAGGGAGGTACCCAAGAGAATAATGTAATAATGGATGGGCCATAATAATAAATAAGGTGGTTAACCCATATCATGTAAGGGACCACAAGTCGTCAGTAATAATGTAATGGGCCCATGGTATTAGATAGATGATATTGAAGGAACCATGGTAATGGCCCATGGTATTGTATGTATGAGCGCTATATAGAGGCTAGAGACTCCACATTGAGGGATGTCAAAGAATATTGTATAAACAGACATATGGCCTGTGGAGTGTTCTCCTTCCTTAAAGAGTGAATGTATGGTGTTTCCCTACCTTAAAGGTTTGATTAATAAAGAGGCATTTCATATTATATTCAGATCTTGTTTTTCTTGGGTTTATTTGCATTATCTTATATTTTTGAATCAGATTTATAATAAGTGGTATCAGAGCACTTTCTTGGGCAAATCTATAACAAGTAGTATCAGAGCTATAACATTTACACATTTGATTATAAATTTTCTCACCATTAAGTTTCAAATTGTTGACAAATGATCCATCATTACTCTTTGTTTTTTCCTAAAATATTTTAAATTTCATCTAATTGCTCTAGAGGTGCTTTCTAAAGCATAGTGTGAAGGAGGTATAATATTTTCAGTGCTAAAGATGGAGTAACAAAAAAAACATTTCAATGATAACACACAAGACCATGTTGCAGATCTATCATGCATGGAGAGGGTTCAAGTTCCTTGAGGTGAACTTTTTGTTAAGATTAAAAAAACTTGAGAAAATGTTTTTACCTTAGGTTATTTGATCCCTCTTACTAGAGGGTATAAACCCAAACCTCCATCGATAATGAAACAAAATTTAAAATATTTATTTATGTGACATGTGATACCACCATAGAATATGCAAACATCTACTTGAGTAAAAGAAAGCAAAGGTGATAGTTTCTCAATTGTTGTAAAAATTAATGTCAATACAAAGAACTACAAGTTTGAGGTGATGTAACACATTATACTTAGAGTTGTGTGGAGCATGATTAAGAGTAAGCGTTGGATATAAAGAACCAAAGCACAAAATCACTCTAATGATCTAAGAGGCAAGGGGATTTTCAATTGTTTTACCCTTTGTAGTATGGTGGTTTGCTATTCATTTACTAAGGTGGACAGGTACGCTGATATTACAGGCCTCACTTGATGTCCTAGTCAGCAAGGTTGCTAAAATTGTGATTGGTCTGTTTACCTTGGGTACCATCCTCAAAATCATGGGAAAGTGCTTGATGGTTTTCCTTGGGATGTACAATCCATGTATACATACACATGTACTATGTGTATGTATGTGTATGTATTTGTATGTATACATGCATACACATGTATATGCATGAGGATACAACCATTCATAGGAAATCCAATCACTTTACACAAAGCCTCCTCAGTAACATTATTCAAAATGCGTAGATATTGATAGTATCGAGGGCAATACATGAAACACCTTCACTACCAACTTTGGAGTAGTAGTGTTTGTAAATTTAATTGACAACTTGGATCCCTCACTTATAGGCATTGGACAATTAAATATACAACACCCCTACTATTGAATGTAATATTGATGCGAAGTTGATATTTGTTTTATGGACTTTGATTGGTTGAGTCTATCTTCCTCAATCTTGAGAACTTGATAAAATGTTTTTATTTCTTTAGACATAAACTTGGACTCTTTTAGAGTTTTGGAGGAATTAAATGTAACTTTTTCAGCTAGTATTTTCAACAATCATATTTGACACAATTTCCCCTTTATCTTGAAATAGGGAATATTTGTAGTTGAGTATGAAGAACTTAACCATATTTCAAAAGTAGCACCTTTGTTATCAATAAAATTTACACTTCTATTTATAATTTCTTTTACCATTAAATTTGGAGTTGTTTACAAATGATCCATCATTACTCTATTTTTTCCTAAAATATTTTAGATTTCATCTGATTGCTTTGGTGGTGCTTTATAAAGCCCAATATGTAGGAGATGAGTAATTTTTTCAGTGCTAAACATGGAGTAATCAAAAAAATATTTCAATGATAGCATACAACTCCATGTTGTGGATTTATCATGCATGGAAAGGGATCAAGTCCTTCGAGGTGAAATTTTTGTAAGATTGAAAAAACTTGAGAACATGTTTTTACCTTGAGGGATTTGATCATTATCACTAGGAGGTATAAACCCAAGCCCCCATTGATAATAAAGCAAATTTTAAAGTATTTATCTATGACATGTGATAACACCATAAAATATGCATACATCAACTTGAGTAAAACAAGGCAAAGGAGATATCAAAGATATTCTCTTATTTGCTTCAAAAATTAATGTTAATACAAAGAACTACAAAACTGACATAATGTAACATTGAATGAAACACATTATGTTTATAGTTGTGTGGAGCATGACTAAGAGTAAGCTTTGGGTATCAAGAACCAAAGAACATAATCACTCAATTATCCAAGTGGCAAAGAGATTTTAATTATATGATTACTTATGCATAGACGAGATGAGTGTTCGAATGCTTCGTATGGTGTTCGAGTCCTTGGCTTGGCTATCTTTGTGGATATCATGGGCATCATCTGTTAGTTTACCCTAGGTACCATCCTCAAAATGATGGGAAGTGCCTATGCCTAGTGGGTTTCTTTAGGATGTGCATTCCATGTATACATACATATTTATGTAGTTTCATATTATATGTGTGTGCATATACACAAAATGTAAGTTATTGAATATAAAAATCTAATTATGGTTGTTGATCATAGTTATACCCTATGTAGGATGGTGCTTTGTTATTCATATGCTAGGGTGGATAAGCATGTTGATTTTTCCCCAGGAAAAAAAAATAAATTGTGATTTTCATTAATAAAGTAGTGAAAATTAAATATTGTAGATGTTGTGAGTAGCATATCCAAAAATGACTATTGATCGCATATCGATCATTTGATGGAAAGGATCAGTCAACATCCTTATATATGATTTATACAAAATTTATATCAAAACATCATCATAAAAGTATCTATAAATATTTGAGATGCATACTAACATCTAACAATTTTCATGTCATCTCAATATATATGTATCTAGAAACAAATATCTAATAAATGTTGGGTGTGTGTTATATTCTTTCCATGACTAGTCGTATGTGTGAGGGAGTTACAGGGGGGGCGACAACCCCCCCTATTTGTTGCACTGGGCGTAGAGCCTTGGGAAATTTTTGTTGGACCCTATATTAGGTGGGTGGACCTACTATGGTTTTGTGCATGGGTTTTGCACATGGTTTTGGGCATGATGGTTTTCTGTCCATGGTATTTTGTAGATTCGGTCAAGGGAACTACGATTATGTTCTAATATAGGGTTAATGGGTTGGGGTTTATGAATGCTTCGACATGTATATATATGTATTGTAACATTGAAAATAACATAATGAAAAATCAATCTGGTAGTCTCGTTTTTGGGATCTAGGGGAACATCTGTGTATTTGTTTTATATTCTTGTCATTGTTTATTTTCTGTTTTTTAGAATTTGTCTGCAGGTAATTTCTGTACAGGGTTAAAACCTACATGTGGTATCAAAGCTGTTTCGGCTTCAAGGGGACACTTTACTGCTGAGGGGTTTTTCTCGGGCTTATGGTAGACCCTGTTCAGCGGGATCGATTCTTGCGGTGAAAGATGGCGAACAGTGGAAAGATAAAGATCGAGAAATGTAATGGTCAAAGTTTTGAGCTGTGGAAACTCAAGATGGAGGATCTGCTGGTGGATAAAGATCAGTGGATCACGATATATCTAGGTACTAAACCAACAACAACGTCAGATGAAGACTGGGTGGAGTTGGATTGGAAAGAAAAGAGAAAAATGCATTTGTGTATCTCAGATTCAGTATTGTGAATGTATCACGACAAGTTATGCTGAAGGCTTTGTGGGACAAGTTAGGGACTTTGTACCAATCTAAGTCTCTGGTGAACAAACTGTTTCTGCGGAAAACATTGTATAACCCGAGGATGCAAGATGGAGACTCACACATAGAAGGGAAAATGAAGTGCACCCCTTAGAAGCTTGTAATAGTATGCAGCTTGAAACGAACACACGAGTGGAATGACATCACTAATTGAAATGTAAAATAGTCCACAAGTTAAAGTGATGAGTTAATACAACAACACACATTCAAAAGGATTCATACAAATGCATACATAGTAGTTCATAAGCATATGTGTAAGTTAAATAACATACATTGCCAATACAAAAAGAATAATCCTACTATATTAACAGCATATGCATGAAAGCATGCTGGCTTTGATTTTATAAGTGAAAGTTCCATCCATAATACACCATTGACGACCACTAGCCCAAATAGTGAAACATTACAGTAAAAAACACCTGCTCCTCCAAAGAAGTATACTCGCTCTATGTTATGGAGAATCCAAGGTTCTTCACATTATTCCCAAGCTCTTTCTAAGCCTAAGCCTAGCCAAAGTATTGGCTCCTAAAACCCTGTTCTATGAGTTATGAGGTTCTATTTATAACAAGAGGGGGTGATTCTTCAACTCCCCTTTGTGACCTTTGGACTACCCTCATGACTCTTCAACTTCTTCACTAAATGACACATTACATTACATGATGAATTTTCATATTCCAATATTGACACTTGGAATTTCACATACAACATAATTACAAATAATATAAAATTTTCCACATATACCCATATAAGAAAAAATAGGGTAGATACAACCTACAAGACACATCGCTATGATTCTGGTGCTTGGGAAAAGTCCAACTCAACAAACTCCACTTGCTACTTCTCGGCCACATATTCGTGCCAAGCTTGGTATTGTGTGGTGGTGTCCCCAAACTACTTAACAATGTATTTATGGAAGTAAACTTTAGCCTCCATAGCATCTGGTTATATTGTCTTGGAACTTGTGTCCAACTCATTCTAAAGCATGAGCAACATTGTCTTGATCTTGACAGGACCACCGATGTACTTTCGCATGTTGTGTGCATTTAGATCCAAGTCTTCCTTGGTGGCTTCTTGTCTTAGCTGCTCTAAGTAATGATCGATCTCCAGACGAACTCTATTCTTGGGTTTAGCATCAGTGAGGGAACCAATTGATGGGATATGGTGTTTTCTCACCAGGACATCCAAGCTACTGTACAACTGCACATATGAGGTCTATGTGTTTCTGATGAATGAGGAGAGCTGCTCGTTGTTTTGAATCAACATTCAGGCCTTTGATTTCTCTAGCTTTTCATGTGGCTTCATCTTCTTCACTAAGTCAAGCGGGGCCCCTTTGTATCGCATTGTCTACTCTTGTAAATGGGCCATGACATCATGCATGATTTTAAGAGTTTGAACAAACTCTTTGCTCCACTGTTGTAGGCCATGAAAACAGACAACTTCTTTATGCACGATGACAAATATGTCATAGAGCTTCTGCAAGGTTTCTCCAAGTGCTGATACTTTTGCAAGTATCACTGTCCTCATCTGCCCCAGCGCAGACACTGCATTTTGCATTGTTGCTCAGAGTTGTTCTACCTCTTTCTTGACATCCTGCAAGTTCTTTACTAGTTTTTCATTCTTGGTCGTCATATACTGAACATTTGAGCTTGTTGCTCCTGTATAGGCCAAGATGGCTTCGGAAATGGCAATTGGATGCTTCTTGGTGTCCGACACTCTCATCCTTTCCTTGATAAATGATGTGTGATCATCTGGAAAGTGCTTCCTCCATGCTTGTACAATCCTCTTCTGGAACTCATAAAATGATAGATTTTACACATCTATGACCGAATCATCATTAAGGAGAAAACATCTCCTTGCTTGCTTAGGGTTGGTTATGATACTAGACGTGGTAGATACTGAGGAATGACCTGTGGTGCTTTCATCATCAGGTCAGTGTCTTCACGCTGTGACTCTTGTTCCAACTCCATGTCTGTCACTTCAATCAATTTCTCAATCTGGTGAGAAAGCTCTTGATCTTGCATCTGTTCACCTTCCTCCTTTGTTGCTGGGTGTTCCAGCTCATTAACCTGTATCGACATTGTTTCCTTTGTCATTGTTCCTTGCCTTTGTTCTTCTTCCTATTTCTTCTTCTCTTCTTGTTCTCTCCTCCTAAACTTCTATTCTTCTTTTAGCTTCTTCTCTGTCTTCCGCAACTTCAATTTTTCTTCCTGCAACCTGTGCTTTTCTCTCTTCCTCCACTCTACTCTCTTCATATGTTGCTCCCTCTTTGCTTCCACTGCCAAAGCTACCTTTTCTATAATAGGATCTACCATCATTTTGCAGCTTTTCTCTCCCTCTAGATCATCAACAATCTTCCTCTTTCCCTTGTTCTACACTAGATTGTTGCCTTTTGCTATTGTTGGTGGTTCTTTTGGAGCTGCCGTTGTCTGTAGAGAAGCCTTCCAAGCTCTTGCTATACTGATCAATTAATTAAGTATGGAGGCATTGTAGCAGTACCTCCAAGGATCCTCATATCACTAATGAAATGTACCGTGGATCCACGGAAAGTAAACTCTCGTAAAATGGTCCTTGCAAATACCGTGGGGATCATACATATTAAAGTCCTTGGTACATAACTCAAATTTTACTATGTCATTAGCTTCGACATCTACATATTTCAAGATTTTAATCTCGTATAATCCGACACGCAAAGGAAGAGTAGGCCACGATGCTTTCTTCTTCCTATGCAGTCATGTTGACAACCCTGTGGCAAGGTGGTATGGAACTTTGTGCATGATCAGTTTGTCAGTGGCATACCTTGGTAAGACATGCAGAGGATTCTCTCTCCCGAACACTTTGATGAAGGTGCCACTTGGTGAGGCATACCAATTTGCAATTTTTACTATCGCCTCCATTGCTTCTCAGGACATGCAAGGTGGATATTGCTCAAATATGAGCTTGTATAATGAGATGATAAAGTGGTTAGTTAGCCTTTCCATCACTCCTCGATAGCTGCAGTAAAAAAGAAACTTATAATAGATGTTCACGGCAGTCTCTTGTGGTGTCCATGTCCAACTCATGCTAGGGAACTTCTGTTGTGCACATATTGCATCCAGTAAGTATGCAAACATGTAAAAACTTGCTTGCTCATTCTTGGGTGGATTCCGAGCCTTAGCTACATGGGATTTCAATTGTTGAGCCAACATATCTGACCAGTTGAATGGCCTACCATCACTTACCAACTGGTCCATTAAGGCTTCCCACCCTTCGTAGAAGGTCTCTATGCTCTCTTGACCATATATTCTATAAGCAAAGATGATCAATAACTGATAAACCTTTCTGAGGGACTTTGTCTTGTAAACATGGGTGGGTGTCTTTCTATACTTCGACTACTCTTTCACCTAGTGCTTGACAATGTTTCTAGTGTTCACATAGATATGGGTGGCATAGAAGAGTAATTATGTGCACTTCACGAGCTCGGGAAAGTGATACATATGTTGAAAGTCTTCTGCCCTGAAGGTGGCAAGCTTTCTCTTGCTGCACTGCTCAATGTCATATTATTTTCATCCATATGTGAGGCAATCCAGATGATGATGTACACACACATTAAGGCGGGGTACTTACATGCAACCTTGTATAACCCTGACTGCTGGATGCTAAGATAAACTTTCCGGTCCTCTAAGTATGCCTTAAAGTCCTTTGCAAAAGTGTCTTTGATCTATTGCCATGTCAGTGTTGTTCCCTTCTCAATAAATAGATGAGTATTTGCATACACTGGTAAATCAATTGATATCTTATGAACTTCTTCCCTAGTACTGTTCTCAGTGGTTTCCTTTGATGTAGCTATCTTGGATGCCATGTTAACTGTGACTTCTAGAGATATGCTCAACAATTGTTGTACCTGTGGGATAGATAGGAAACTCATGGCAAAAAAATGTCAATTAAAAACCAAATCAACTTCAAGGAAAGTTCAAGGAACAAGTGGAGCACTTGATGTGAGGGATTACACAGTTTTTCTTGATAGGGGTGATTGACTAACTGTGGGAACTATGCATTGCACAGTCCCAATAGTCAGTGTGGAAGCTTGATGACTAGATTTGCGCAATGCGCAGTTCAGTCTTGGCCAAGGTCTGGGAGAGATTGCGCATTCCGCAATATTAGTGGCCAAGCTGGGAGGTTGGCTCCTAGAACTGCTCAGTGCATAGTTGGAGCCAAGCCAGACTATGCTCTACATAATTCTAGAAGCCAAGCTAGAGGCTTGAGTCTCTAGATTGCGCAGAGCAACCTGTTCCAAGTGAGATCTTGGCAAGGGAACCTAGATCTGCCCAAGGGGAACGTGAAAAACAATAAGATCTGAAATATGGTGTGAAGTTGAGCTCAAATCTAACTCAGTTTTGATGCATGCATGTGAAACAAGTGAAACAATTGATTAAACTGAAGGAAAATGAAGCATGTGAGGAGAGTCACTGCAAGGATGACTTTTGATGCCAAAATAGGAAAAATCATGCGACACTTGGGAAAGTCTATCTATAACTTTAAACAACAATTCTAAAAGTTAAAATGAGTTAAAACACCAACAACTATGTAGAGAAACAAGTGAAACAACACTCACACAAGCCAAACAACAAAAAAAGACAAAAATGGGGCAAACAATGACAAAAGCAAAACCCACCTGGAAAAGCGACAACAATTGTACTGAAGGTTTCCTTGATCTCCTCGGGAATTCTAGAGCCCAAGATATTGTGTGAAAATTGTTGGTTATGATTCGGGCTAAACCATGTTTGATCTATACTGCGCACCAACAAAACCCTTAATTACTGGCCCTTTCGGTAATGATCTCCAAGTAGATTGCAGTCTCACCTGAAGTAACTATAGGAGGATGAAAAACCAGGTTTCTGTAGCGTTGAGGGACGTGGAGATGTGGCATTTTTATGTTTTCTTTATTCTTAACATTCATAAATCACTTCGCCACATTACATTAACCACTTAAACACATCATACAAAGCCATAAATCATCATTGCATTGAAATTAAAGTACAACTGTAATAAACTGCTACGCTACAACAAATAGTAAGAAAATATACACATGAAGAAACCAAATTACTGTGGTTCACCCAAATGTGGGGTTACGTCCACAAGAACTGTTGCTAATATAATGATTCTTTATACAACAAATAGTTCTTGATCTACACACTAAGCTGCAGGTCATATGCACACTCAACTGCAGACACAGGCCTTTGCGCACTCAGCTGTAGAGCCTTACCTCTTCTTCCAACTACAGATCATAATAAGTCCATCATAACATAGATCTAGATCGTAATATTAATTTTTCTTCTTATTATTTGACCCTATCTATACTATTACATCAAAGGGTACATCTTTACAATACCATGGTCCAAATACCATGGACTCTCTAATATAAGCAGCTATGGTCCCAAAAACCATTGATCTTTCACATTATTACTAAAAAAAGGGGCTTTGCCCTATCCTAAATCCATTATACCACGTGATATATTCAAAATGTTCCGCTATGCAGTCCACTTCGCACTCCGCTGTGCACTCCACTGCGTGCTCTGCTCCACAATTTGTGGAGTCTTTTCCAAAAAATAGGCCAATTTGGGTTGCACCCAATAGGCCCCTAAACTCACATGTGACTCGTCTTGAGTCACTCAACTGCTTTGGCTATGATTTTTGCTACAATACTGTTGTAGGTATTGTTGAGCTGCTGCATAATCTCTGTGAACCGCTTCTCTTCCCTGCACACCTCTTCCAATAGTGCTTCTGTCACATATCCTATAGCCTTCTATACCATCATTGTCTCCCAACAATGTAAACTTTGAAACGGGAACTATAAACTCAAAACGGGAACTCTGGCCAAAAAACCCCGAAAAAACATAAAAAACAGTGCTAAAAACGAAAAGTGTGTATACTGGAACTATGCTTTTATTTTTTAGGGGTCAATTTTAAACATGTTTTAAAAATGTTAGTGACTATGAAATTTACTACGAAATTTTCATGCAAAATATAGTTTCAAAATGAAAAAGTGATGATATTGGAACAATGATTTTTTTTTTAGGGTCAATTTTCAAACTTTTAAAAAAATGCTAGTAAAACCAAATTTTTATGTGCCACACAAAGTTGTTTATGAGGAAAAAAACACATTAATGTTTTTGGTAGAATATCATTTTTCTTTCCCAAGTATAAATTCAACATGTTTTCAACCATTACATGCCATGGTTATTACACCTAAACATAGATGGACAAATTACCATATCACATCAAGCACATTTTCCTGATTATCCTTATTTTAATTTTGAGCATGAAAAATTCATAGGAGGCCAGGATTTCGCTAAAAAGAGGAACTGGAGTCAGATGACAGTGAATCTCCTCTAATGACCCTCACTAAACTACTCACCCTCTCCATAAAATATGTTCACAAAAAGTTCACAAGGAATCCTAGAAGCAAGTTTCATTTGTTCTAAAGCAACTCAGTTACACCTCAAGAATCTTCTTACTCCCTCATAAATGTGTTCCCGAGAAATGAAGGTAGCATAAATTCATTTGCTATCAATAAATCCCAAACCTAGATGCCAGAGGATTTTCTCTCAAGAATGAAATAATTGGAAAAAACAAGCAAGTTCCCAGAAGATAACTCTAGTGTCAAGCACACTCCTAATAATGCATCATCAATGAAATCATACCCCACATGTAGGGAGAATACGATGAGCTACCTACAACCACTCAATTTACTTTGATTAGAGTATCTAAGGCCACAATAATAATCTATTTTAATTTCTTTCCAAACCTTTAAAGGAAGGTCACTGTTACTGTCATCTCATGAACCACTATAATAACTTTGATGGCGTTTTAAATATAGTTACATGGTATTTTTTGTTTGTCTTATTTTGTTGCAGGTGATTCATGAGGAGCACATGGACGCTAATACCACAATGGGAAACACAACCAAAAGAAGCAAACTAAGTTTGGACCTCCATTAACATTAATTACCACTGAGAAAGGATTACATTTATCAAATTCACTGCGAATCTTAACAACAACATAAAAACATCTCCCTTGGAAACAATTCTAAAAAGTCAATTAGGTCAAGAATTTACACCCAATATAAGGAGACACGCCTATTAATATGGTTAGCCAGTTTTTTTTTTGTTTTTTGTTTTGTTTTTTTGTTTTTGTTTTTGTTTTTGTTTTTTTGTTTTTGTTTTTGTTTTTGTTTTTGTTTTTTTGTTTTTTTTGTTTTTTTCGTGAATTAGACTATTCTATTATGTACAAGAAACCAAAATACAATTACAAACAAGCTAACAGAGGGATCCTACTGCCAGAGATAATGGCAAAGAGGATTGACCAGGTGTTGCTAGGAGACAGACTGCCATTGCATACTCTTGGGACCCAGAAAAATTTCCCACGCAGGGGAGAAACAGACTAACAGTATCGTTATCCACCAAAACAGAGGACCATACCCATATTTTTAACAAAAATCCCACGTAGGGGAGAGCCCTACAAGCCTTCTTTCCCATTCCCAGAACGGAGGACCTGACTTCCAAAATAACCAACTCATAAACAATGAGACACGTATACATAATGACCTGCCTAGACAATACGGCACGTAAGCAACCAAAGACAAGTGGACAAAGAAACCTGACCGAAGAGACCTTGAGCCAAAACCAGAACCAAGCAACAAAGCTTGAATCGAAGCGACGAGCTATTCCTCTGGCTCCTCCTCCACGATTGGACAAGGTCTGTAATAGTCCTCGTCCTGCACCGTGGTTTCAGCTTCCTCGACCGCTGCAGGTTGACACTGGCTGCTTTCCTTCTGTGGATTCGGAAAATCTGCAGCTTTGCCTTTATCTGCCTGGGCCAAATTGGCATCGTGGGTCTCGTCCCTTGGAGGATTAACCTCAGGCGGAGGACTGAAGTTGCCATCTTCCTCAGATTCATCAATGAACATAACTGAAATGTGGGCATTGATACGCGGGCGGTTCAGGTGACTTTCGAAGGAAAAGATAGCGGAGCCAAAGAAGGGAGCAGCTGAGGTTCCAGGGGAGCTAGCCTCCAGGAATTGGTTAGGCCAGGAGGGATTGGAGGCGGCAGAGCTAGGGCAATGGCAGAAGCAGTGACAGTGAGGGCAATGGCAAGGCGGGCGGGTCTCCTCATCAGCTGGGTGCCGGGAGGTTCGTCCTCTGCTGGTGCCTCGACGGCTCAGCAGTCTTTGACGCTCACGGACCATGTTAGCAGGGTAATGCAGGGGATAAGAAATCTGGACGAGTAGGCCTGAGCTGTGACAGAACATTGCAATGCCCGAATTAACCAAGACCTGAACTCGAATTAACCAGGAATCATACAGCATGTGGACAGGGACGCAGAGGGGGCCTCTATATATATAGCTCCCAGCTCTACCTCGATGGTCGTCTGCCATTACGGTGGCCATCACATCCATCACAGAGCCGAGGTGAACAACGCCGTCGAGAGAGTCTGGGGCGTTAATGCTCCCAGCCTGCCATCCTGTGGCTATTAAAGCCACCTTCCGGGAGCGACCTGCTCCTCCACTTCCCATGTAAACACTGCGCGTGGTTGGCATGTGGCCTTCACGAGACCCTGTCCCGTCAACCATTTTGAGCTAGCTGGCACCTGCATCCAGGAGGTTAGCGTTGTTTTGAACCAGGTGAATGCAATCCTGAGCTTGTGCATGATTTTTTAGAATATCAAGAGTTCCTGCCTGTAGAGTGAGCTCGCTTTCCACGCCAATTTTGGCTAGGAGATCAGCTACTTTGTTGCCTTCTCTTCTTGTGTGATTGAAGGTGATAGCTTTGTTGTTGGATAATTCTTGCTCCAGTGCTTCCAGTCTTGCTTCCAGCCTCCAGCTCGTAGCAATTTTTTTTGCATTTGAGCCATTCAGGAGGTGCTTGGCCATGTTGACAGGGATTTGGGAGTCTCCTTCTACCTCCAGGGGGCTAAAGTTGTTTTGCCTTGAAAGAATGAGTCCCTGCCAGAGACCTTCCAACTCAGCCGAGTTGTTTGTGTCCCATCCAATATTTCCATAATAAATCTGTAGAGGCTTGCCTTCATAGTCTCTGATGATTCCACCGTAACCTGCATTCCTAGGAATGCCTTTCGAGGCCCCATCAAAATTGAGTTTGTAGGAGTGCTTAGATGGGGTGATCCAAGAGGCCTGGTCTGTTCTGCTGCTTTTGTGTTGAGTTGTGTTGTAGGACTGCTTGGGAAGTTGTAGATTCCAGTTTTCCCATAAGGCTTTCTCGTTGTCTTGAGTTGGAAGATCTTCCTTGTTCCATAATCTAAGCTTCAAAGTTTCTTCTAGATTCCCATAAACCTTTCTCCAGATGACATCAATCAAAGAGTATTGATCTTTGAATATCCTTTTATTTCGTTCTTTCCATATATTCCATAGAAGCAAGCCAGGAAGCAAATGCCATAGGTGGTTGAGAATTTCACATTTATATGGATGCGTTGGCCAGTGTCTTAATGCGTTTGTTATGTCATTTGGAAGCCTACATCTTCTCTGACTCCTGAAGCTTGCCTTTTCCCATAGTTGGTTGGCAAAGGGACAGTCATCCAGTAGGTGCTGAGTAGTTTCCTCTTGAGATTTTCAGTTTACACACATGGAGGGGCCATGATAATTTCTTCTCGGGAGTTTTTCCCATGTTAGAATTTTTTAGTGTCCAACCAGCCATAAGAAGAGTGAAACTTTTGGCCAAGAGTCTAACTTCCAAATTTTGGACCATATTGGATCTGTCGGGGTGGGGTCTGTGCTTACAATTTTGTAGGCTTCTGCAGTGGTGAAAACCCCCTTAGGCCTGTAACCCCATCGCAGAATGTCTTTGTCCTCTGAGTATTGTTTGGTCAATTTAGTGATGTCTAAATTGCAACTTTTAAATGTCAACCCGGGGCTCGTACGCTGATGAAGTGAGGTGTACTGTATGTACTTAGGCAACTATTTCTTGAGCTTTCGTCGTTTTTAACTTTTTAGGGTTGTTTTCAAGTATATCTCTCCTAATGTGATGTGATGAAATAAAGTGAGTGAAGTGTGTGAGATTGTGATGTGCTTTTTACAACTTAAAATAAAGTGAGTGAAGTGTGTGAGATTGTGATGTGCTTTTTACAACTTAAAAGTACTCTACAAGAAAGCTTGAAATGAAATCAATGCTTAAAGGAAAGTAAAGGCATCAAATAAAAGACTAATGACATTGGCCCAATGCCTCTGCTACTGTAAGGAAATGCAAATGAAATCTATGTCAAATAACAACTAAGCAATGTGAAACTAAAGTAAATCTATCTAAAATAAAGACTAGTCACAAATAATTTAACTTCCTCTTAACCTCTTGCCTTTTAACTGAATATGTCATGTGATAAACAATTAAAAACAAGTCAAGCAATTGTGAGTTCTTGAATCACTAAATCAAGCTGCGCTAAGTGATATTTTGGTCCTTAATAAAGATATTAAGTTATGAAGAAGAGACCATCAATAGATAAACAACTTGATGTCTACCAACAGAAAGCAAATATGCAAATTAACTAAGTGATAATGAGGAAATAAAGGCTATAAAACAAAGAAGATCAGCAACATAGACAAGATGATCACACATGTCACTAGTTGTGCAAAAGAAAAGCATGAAACTGTCCCGGGCACATCTAAGAAACCTGCATAACGCACTGATCAGTTATGAAAAAGTACAGAAATGTAAACAAGCAGAAATTGAAATGTATGTACAGCTATTAAAACACAGCAATTAAAAGCATTATATACATGAAAGAAGCAAACGAAATGCGGGAAATTAAAATACTGTACAGGCCTTTAGTAAATATGGGCCCTCTGCCTACTCCAGTCGTTTCAAAGATCAATCACACACGTAAATGGAATAACAGTCTTCTCATGTATTATGCATGAAATAGGAAAATACAGTGGGAGTTCAAAAGTATATAACAACAGCTAACAACTAACTTGTCCAGCGTTCAAAGACGCTTTATTTATAATTGCAGAAGGCGAACTAACTTAACGAAATCTAAGTAATTCGAACAACTGAATAAAAACACGTAGTATTTCTACGTCCTTGGATCTAGGCAACGGTCATTGTGGGCATTCAATCCGATGTTGGATTATGTTTCCCACTACCTTCATAACTGAGGACGATGCCACCTGTTCTTCACGTGCTCTAAAACAGAACACGCAGAGCCGTGCCATCGCCAATGACCTCTGTTTGACCGAAGTTGCCTCCTCGTTGACCACGAGCTTCGATGACTGGTTTGGATGATCTAGAGGGACACACACCATGTCCTTGGTTCCACGAACTTGCCCATGTGGCTCTTCTTCCCGGAGGACATCTGGAACATAGCGTTTAATAAAACAACTGCGGAATCTGGGGTTGGCTATGGAAACCGGGATCAGCTGCGGAAAACCCTGTGTGAGCTGCGGTAGCGCAGCACCTTGAACCAAAATTCTAAACCAAACACAGTCATTAGCATAATTAGAAAACCATGTAAAAAGTCCTAAAATACAACGATTTGAGCAAATTGATGGAGGGAATGAGTGGAAAAATAGGGAAATGAATAGGAAAAAGAGGCTGAGAGGATGTGTAAAGAAGTGTAGGTTTGAGGCTCAACAAGTATCTGATGCTTCTTCGTTTTAGCTCTCTTTCCAGTTCGGTTGTGAAGGGGTAGTCCTCATTCCTGGTTAGCTGGATGCCTTGCTTCCACATGGTTAGTCAGTGTGTTGCTTCCCCAACTATTATCAATTAGATGTTACCCATCCTCATATCTAAATAAAAGAAAAGAGAGAAATAAAATAAATTAAAAGAACCCCAATGGGGGAAGTAATGAGGGATATAAAAACCTTTTTTGGAGCTATGAACATCTAGTTGGTAGTAAATGCTTATTATTTCATTGTGGTGATTACATTGTAGACATAGAAACTCATTAATATTGGAAGAATACTCTTAGAAATCCTTGAGTCATATTTAAGGAGTCTATTACCTCGAGATCTATACAAACCCATTGGATCAAAAACCAAACCTAAAGTGAAAGTAACAAAATTTATTTTTTAAAAAGTAAATGACCTTTATGGATAAATTAATATAATAAAGAAGTATTTCTTAATCCTCGAAATAAAAAGCTTTCAATGTTAAACGAATATATCTAATCTCTTGTGAATTCCTAATAAAATTAACTAAAAATATATTATTGTACCATAACTATAACCTTATTGTTAAAGCATTTCAAATATTTTAGACTCATCTATTGTCTTTCCATGAATTCACTAGAAAGCACACTTGGATTTTGCTTTTAAAAACTACTCCTATTTCCATTCCTTTATGCTTAACATGGTCATTTTAAAAGTCTTCTTAATCAAGGTGAAAACCATAATCTCAATCAATTTTCATGTAAATATCTTAGATAAAGATGAATTGACTAAAAAACACACTTGGATTTTGCTTTTAAAAACTACTCCTATTTCCATTCCCTTATACTTAATCATTTTAAAAATCTTCTTAATCAAGGTAAAAACCTAATCTCGATCAATTTTCATCTAAATATCTTAGACAAGGATAACAACAAACTTAACGGCCCCTTGTTTGAATGATAATGAACTAAAATAACACTGTTGATAGACCATATGAAAGGCCAAACTTTCTATATTATCTTCACCATAGTAACTTAAATCTTGAGCTCATAATTTTATCAATGTTACCTCTAACTAATGTCTAATGTCTAATATTATTAGATAGGGACAATGAATTTTAGTTACAACTTACAAAGTCCATCTAACCCCATGGGGACACTTAATATATTTTAAGACAAAAAAAATGACCGAGAATATGTGTCGGCTTATATATTGGTCTTGAAAATGCCTGAGGGATATAAAACACTTACCTCATTGATAAATTAGAGAAGATCAACTCGGGTCATTCTTCAAAAAAAAAAAATTCGCCACCTGAGACACGTTATGCATCTGGAAACAGAAATCGAGTAATTATGGACGTGCAGTGGCAGGTATTAGTTAGCTCTTCGACAATTGTGGCAGTACTCTTCACAAGAGCCTTACTCATCTACTTAATCAAAGAAGTTTGCCGTGATATTTTTTCGCCGCCTTGGAGGATCATCTTCGTCCATGAATTGAACGATGATGACCGGCGAAGTCTCGGCCTCTCCGATGAACAAATAGCCGCATTGCAATCTTTCAAGTATTCAGCAGAAGGGAGACCAGAAGAGGTGGAGGAGGAGTGTTGCAACATTTGTTTCTGTAGAATGCAGGAAAATGAAGAAGTAAGTAATCTAATTAGAATCGACATGAAATTGAGAGCCATGGATCCGCGACATCCTCACCAGCCAAGTTGGCAGATAGTATGAACGCACCTCGACCCTGGTTGGGAACCCCTCAACCACTACTGCAACAAGCTGAATACATCACACGTTCAAATCTCAGAACTGTCTACCCATAGATAGAGCAAAGGTGCTAGGCAGAGCGCCAAAGCAGAGCATACCATAATATATAACCATGATCATGGAGCATCGGTCCTTGTAATTGGTGAAGGGGAATGGGTGGCTGAGTGGGAGGTGCAGAATGCGACACAATCAAATTATGAAAGGTACGAAGATGCACAGTTCCAAGTATACGGGACAACTTCCTTTGGATGGACATACTGGACTCTAAGAAACATTGGCAACAGGCACTGGGATTTTCAATGGAAGGTGAACAATTAGTACCTTCGATTGCCATCAACCCAAATTTGATTTTTCTGTGTAATATAGTCAATGAATACGTTTCAGTGGGCATAATAATCTTGAACTTTTCTAATGTTTCTGTGCGAGCTTAGCTCAATAAATTTGGAAGGAATAATCTTTTTTATACCACCTTTGAGGTATAAAAAAGTTTGATAACCCAGTTGCAATTTAACTCAAAGCTCTTTGTTTGTTATACTCAATCTATCTCGTCAATACTTATGGAGGGAATACCATATATTTCTGTGTTAGGCCATCGATCTTAAAATAGGATATCATTGATAACGATGGTCACCTCTCCATTTCAACATTATGCGGATTTCAAAGTGGTTTTTTTCGTTTTTCTTAAGTGAATTTTGTTCAAAATATGATAGCATTTTTGAAATACTTCGGTACAATGGTGCAATAGGTAGAAATTGCTGGCTTGATTGCCACATTCGGGGCCTCACATGTAACGCGAAGCAAGGGGCGTAGAGTAAGCATAATCGTCGAAGGCCTCAGTTTCCTCCTAGGAGCGATCTTGAATGCTGGGGCTGTGAATCTCGCCATTCTTATAGTCAGCCGCATTCTTCTCAGCATCGACGTTGGATTCAGCAATCAGGTAAGTGATCTTGGATGCCCAATAAGATTTTTTTGGGGCGATTAGTAGCAGATGGGGTGATTCTCAGAATCGCCCCGCCACTGCCCGCCACCGGTGGTGGTGGCGGGGCGATTATGAGAATCACCCCACCACCCGGTGATTCTCAGAATCGCCCCATTTGCTACGAATCGGCCCAAACAATGCTTATTGGGCATCTAAGATCACTTATCTGATTGCTGAATCCAATGCCGACGCCGAGAAGAATGCCACCGACTATAAGCATGGTGTGATTTGAATGCTGAAAGGTATGGAGATGCACAGTTCCAAGTATACGGGATAGCTTCCTTCGGAAGGACATACTGGACTCTAAGAAACATTAGTAGCGGGCACTGGGATTTTCAGTGGATGGTGAACAATCAGTACCTTCGATTGCTATCGACCCAAATTTTATTTTTCTGCATAATATAGCCAATGAATACATTTTGGTGAGCATAATAATCTTGAACTTTCTAATGTTTCTGCGCGAGCTTAGCTCAATAAATTTGGAAGGAATACCATTTTAGAAACAACAACCCAAACTAAATGATTAGTTATAAAGAATTAGAAATTTCACAAATATAGTAAACCAATATTAAGTGCGATTTATGGCCTTAAATGAGTTTTGGAGTGTAAACTTTGAAATGCCACAACTGAAATTAGAGGTCAATAGAGCGTGTGAGGTCCAATTATTGGATAGAGTTCTTGAGAAAATGCTCCTATAACATTAGAGTTATACATGAGGCATCTCAGGTCAAGTGCCTAATGGTTAAGAGCATGTGTTTCCTCCTAAGAGGTCATAGGTTCAAAAACCAGAAGGGGTTAGAGTAGGTATGCCTTCGTAGACAATAATCAAATCGTTGCGTGGAGGTGGGTCTCTTGTCCCACAAACAAGGGGGTTTCATACACCAATTTGGTCTCTTGCATGGCTATGACCTTAAAATTGGATAATAATAATAATTAGGATATAGATTGTTAGAAATTCATAATATATAAGGGTGAAAGCATGGAGCTGGGTTACACTTTTTGGCAAGAGATGGCACGTTTGGGTGGAAAAAATGATTGCTCAATTGAGCCCTTTTTAGATGCTCGATCGAGCCGTTTGAGCACTTAAACAATGTAATCCAATGTTATTTAGGAGCTCGATTTAACCATGTATTTGCGACAGTCAAATGAAGGAGATTGGGTTTTGGATTTATTTTTTGGCTCAGGTAAGTTTTATTATATGGAATTGAATTTCAATACGTTATTTATTAATTTATATGTCAATGTACTAATTTACTTCATTATTTCTTTTGTGCTTGATAATTAGGTACAACACTAGCATGTTGCCTTGAAAAAGGAAGAAATTGCATTGCAATTGAAAAAGATCCAATACAGTGCAATTTCATTCAACAAAGAATTAATGCTCTTCAATTTCTTCCAGATGCAATGCAAGAAATTGGGTTGAAGAAATGAGACTTTAGTGAATCACGTGTGGCAAAAAAGGTAAAGGAACCCCAACCACCATTACATGGAATGTTTGGAAAGAAATATATTGGGAGATTCACAGACATTAAAGATCCATTAGAAGAGGAAAATGAGCAAAAGGAAGTAGAAAATATTGTGGAAGAAGACAATGATGAAACTCTAGAGAACGAAGAGTTTGGATTACATGACATTCTTGATTAAATTTAAGTTATGATTGGATATAAGGCTCATTTTTTGTAACTATTAAGAAGTTATACTTGTAATGTTTTGACTTTGAAATTTTATGAGAAGAATAAACCCTCAATTAAGGTTGTTATGCGTTCAATATTTGTAATATGTGATTTTCGCATTAATTTTTAAGTTAATCATTATTTTTTGAAAAAAATGATTATTATTATTTTTTTGACATGAAATTCATAAAAAAAAAAACTATTATTTAACCATTTTTAGTTAAACCTTTCATATAAAAATTGTGATTTTGACATGTCAATTCTAACAAAAAATTATCAAAACATGTAGTTTTTTAGTTATATTTATGTTAAAAATTGTTATTTTTTTTTTCTCAGTAAATCGATGCTATTGTATTATGTACAGTAAACCTTTACAGACATGGTGTCAATACGTCCAAGGCCAGCTGTGGCTCTTTGGACTCGGGTTTCACAGCACAAAACGTGCCCTCGCAGGGGCCTCACAACTAGACTTGAGCTACTCATGAAGGGCCATAGTAACCAGACCAAACAGAGAAGTCCCACGCAGGGGCACAGGATCAAAACAAAACTACCCACGCAGGGGCATAAGAGCAAAACAATACTGCCCACGCAGGGGCCTCATAAGACTATTGACGGTTTGCCTGACAGGCATTACAAAATTAACAGGAGTGAGATGTATATTTGGAATTGAAACTGAAAAGACAAAAAAACAGAGCCATTAACCAAGACAGAACCTGAACAGAACTGGATGAAGAGGATGTGAGCCAGCTGAGGGCTATTCCTTCGGATTTTCCTCGACCACCCTGCACCATCCGTATTTCTCTCGCAGGGAGTCCCAATCGTCCTCATCGTCCTCCTTGAAAGTCGATGCCTTCTGAGCCTGAGGGCTTTTAGGAGCTTGCTCAGGTGCCTCCACAGGTTTCTTCCCTTCCTCGACTGAGCTTCCACCTAGGAGCTTCTCCAAACTGCGTGAACCTCCTTCATCATCCTGAGATTCCTCGATGAACAAGATCGAGACATGTGCATTAATACGTGGTTTGTCCATCGAACTGCCGAATGTGAAGATGGCAGAACCGAATGCAGGTGCAGGGGCTGGTTCAGGATTAGCGCTGCTCGCATCCATAAATTGGCTAGCCTGGATGGCGGTGGCTTGAGCCCCTCCATGGGAGTGACAGCGGCAGCAGTGAAGGGAGGGCCTTGAGGCTTGAGGACGAGACGACCTTCCTCGAGCAGGGCCCCTCCGTCGAACAATCTTTGCAGGAGCAGCGGGGGCTTGTATAAATGCTGAAACATGGTTGAAGCAGCGCCCCACAGCCCTGAGACGCCACCCAACTGAACCTAGACAACAACCAACCGAGATTTCGGGCTTGTGACAGTCTTCAAAGAAATGCACGCAGGCGTAACCAGCAAGAGCTGTAGCCTGGAGGATAAAGCGACATACAGCAAAACGATCACCGTAGCCCAATCCCTCTCCCTTTTTAACAAATCCATCCTTTCCTCGGAACCTGTTCGCCATAACTACAAGTTGCAGTCTCACCCTTTCACCAGCCATTTCACTAGACTTCGCATTGAATGCCTGCTTCTCGCTCTGTACAAACATTCCATGGCGACGAGGAGTGCTTTGAATGCTTTCCTTAGGCACGAGGTAGCACATGGCTGTCATGTGGCTCCTCACTGACACCCGTCCATTCACCCGCATCCGCGGAAAAATTGTTATTTTTATGTCTATTGTTAAAAAATATTGTTTTTTAGAAACAATTATTTCATGTGGATTGAAAAATTAATTAATGATGTATAAATATATAGATTATCGAAAATTCAAAATATCGACCTTCTAATTTAAAAATGCAAAACAATAAAAACTTCACTACAAAAAAATTAAAATTAAAATAAAAAACCTTTTCAAAAAAAAGATCTGGTGTAGAATTACCACTTTTTAAAATCAACATAGAAAGCACTACCATTCTAAAGTGCAATGTACATAAAAAAATTTAATAGTATCAAAAACTATGCTTTAAAAAACAAGTGTGTTCTACATCACCATTTTTCAAAATCAGATTACTTTTTTGCTATCTCGGATAACAATATGAGTTCTTGTTTCAAAGTTTTCATTGTTAGATAAACTAATAGTTTTAACAACGCTACAAGCAATTACTTTTTCTCGAGAAAAAGTGCGGATGCAGATAAAGTAAAACTTAGCATCACTACCAATAGTTTCATTTTATCGAGGGGAAGCACCAGCGAGTAAAGTAATAGAGGTCAAAGCATTCCATAACCCATTTACCAAGTTGAATCAATATCCAAGGTTGAATAAAACAAAATCATAATAGAACATTGTCCAGAAAAGGCGGAATAAGTGTTGGTTTGTCTGCTCTTGAACTTTTAATATTTTTTTTGAATTTTCACGAATATTGAAGCATTATAAATTAATACTGAAGTTTGTTTATGTTTGATTTAAAATTTACTTATGTTTGCTATTGAATTTTCAGTCTTTAATTTTCAAAGTTCTCTCTAAGTTTGGTCTAAAATTTATTCATGTTTGCTTTAATGTCTAAAATTGATTGATATTTGCTTTACTGTATATGTCTGGTCTAAAATTTATTCACATTTTATTTTGAATTTTGGAATTTTCAAGAATATTGGATGATTCAAATTTTCAAAAATATTAGAGTATTAAATTATTTCTATGTTTTTCTTTGAATTACTCATGTTTAGTTTCAGAATTTTATTAAATAATTTGTTGAAATACAAACATTTTTCATTTAATTCTTTGTTTAATTCTTATAATTCCAGGGTTAACCTTAAAACAACTGATGTACATATAAACTCAAAAACTACAACTTCAAAATCGTTAATAAAAAGTGTTATGCAAAACTCAACTCAAGCAAATTCACAATGCTGCATGCACTGTGATTTAAATGAAAGGAATTTTAACTTCAATATCCTCAATAAAACGTGTTATGCAAAACTCAAGTCAAGCATATTCACAATGTTGCATTCACTGTGATTTTAATGAAAAGAATTTTAATTTGGCCCCATAAAACAACAATTACAACTCAAAATCTAACACTCTTGAAAGACCCGTTTTAATTTACAATTGCAACTCAAAAAATAACACTCTTGAGAAACCCGTTTCAGTTTATGCTTGAGCCTCTCTTTCAGGTCTAAAGCTTCCTTCATATGATCCAAGTGCTTCAGGTGTCTTCTATACATTTGTTTCTTCCTTTCTATACATTTCTTTTTTTCTAACCTTTGTTGCTTTTATGTACATTTCCTTTTTTTTCCAACTTTTGTCATTTCTTTTTTTCATTTTTTTTTCCAACCCTTGTTACCTTTCTGTCCATTCCCTTTTTTCCTAACTTTTGTCATTTCCTTTTGTGCAACCTGTAGCAAATGCTTTCTTTTCCATTTCCTTTTTTCGAACTTCTATTTATACCTGCTCGCTTACTATATCTAAAGGGGCATCAACAGCAGTTGGTTGATGAGGTAGTTGCTGTGGCTGATGATGGAATAGCTATGGCACAAAAATGTTTTGGTTATTTATGTTTTCCTTTAATAATGTTCGAGCCAACAGTTGTTTGCATCCCTGTCCACCTGTTTCAATGCTGCTTTGCATGGATGCCCTGCTTAGATGGGTGTCAATCCATACTTTTTCTGTTAGATAACAAGATATGGTGGTGTGATATGTTAGGTTATAATCCTGGGTGTCAATCCATACTTTTTCTGTTAGATAACAAGATATGGTGGTGTGATATGTTAGGTTATAATCCAAGATAGTGGCTCTTTCATTTTCAAGAGCATTCAATAGACCTTTCCAATAAGTTCCAGAATTCAAAAATCAATGCTGACTTGAAACATTTTTATAATTAAAAATTAATGATAACCTTCATGCCCACGCTGGGCTCTCAGACGCCACAACAACTCCTGCTACCTCCATCTCAGCGGGTGGGGGCACTGTGTTGAAGGTCAAGGTCAGTGTGGTAAAGCAATCGTACGTGTTAAAATATGGATTAAAAAAAGGTGTTGTAGGGAAAAAGTGGAAAAGAAACGGCACTTCCCCAGTTGTCGGACCAGACCACTAAGCTGGTCGCCAAAACTGGTTAGGGTCTTTAGTATCCGAGCCGTGCTTCTAATGCAGGGTAACAAAAAACAATGGCCACTGCTTTCCTGATGGAAGGTTATTGCTCTTGCTTTCATGATGGAAGGTTATTGCAATAAACATAAAATTACCCGCTTATGATTTCAGCATTGTACTCTGACAAATACAGAAATCATTTGAAAATAATTTCGGCAATTTAGGCAAGCATGCTATCTGCAATGTGGATCTTATTTCCTTGTTGAAGCATGGTATATATAACATTAAATTCATCATTATATCATATTACTTTGCTTATTGAAAGGTTTTTCATTTTGAAAGAGTTGAGACACGATTGAGCCTCACATGTTCCCTATGACAACATTCCATAATGGAATAAATTGTTTTTGAATTCAAGGTTGGAGATGAATCTAGATTAAATTTAGCTTAGTCGAATTAAAAAAAAAGGCATGTTTCTATACTTCAATATATATATATATATATATTGATTAACATTTCAAAGACATGGAAAACATGAAATAGTAATATTTAATTATTTTAAAAATATAAATTTTTGAAATTATATTTAGAAAATTGTAATAATGTTTCGGCACAAATCTTTCCATAGGTAAAACTTAAAATAAAAAATAAAATAAATCTCAGCATTTTAATGTTTTAAATTTAAAAACTAAAAAAATTTACTCTCTTTCCATGAAATAAGATTTCACCCATATCGTAAAGTTTGTTTAATTACTTGATATATAATTATAAGATAATTAACATGGATATTGAAAATAAGATTATGTTTAATTATTTAATATATGATTAAAGATAATTAATATGAAAGATAAAAGGTTTATTAAAATTATTTCAAAATTTTTAAGTCATTTAATGTATATAAGACAATGAATGCATAAAGAGATGAGAAAATTTTAAGAATGGAAATTTATTTTATAGCTTAAAATTTTTGGTGAATCTCATTATTGTAGTGGCTAGAAGCGCACTCCAAAATTTTTCCCTAGCTTTGTTTTGGAGCCTCATAACCAAGCATCCTCAACAACATGTCTTGCATCGTCAAGTGCATAGGCTTCAACTGTTTCATAGAGTCTTTTCTGCCTATGCATGCAAGTTTGTTCCGCCTCCTTCACAAGCTGCTTTCCAAACTCACTGTCAGTTTCTGGTTAAGCAGCTCCCTCTGGGAATTGTGCAATCATTGAGGAAAACCAACCTTCCCTCCAAAAATTGCGTAAACCTAGCTAGACACCCAGCTGGCCTCCAGAATTACGCAATTATTCATGGTAGTCTTCCTCAAAATTGCGCAATTCATCATAGGATAACTACTCAGCCCATAAATTGCGTAATTTTGGGTAGCAGTCCCCTGTTTCTCCTAGAAATTATGAAATTCCTTTGGGACAGGCAACCGAGTAGCGAGTAGAAATTTTGCAAATAAGTCAGGCAACCTGCTAGGCTCGGAAATTGTGCAATACAGTTAGACAGGCTTCCTTGAGGAAATTGCACAATCTGATCTAAAACAACTGATCAGCCCAAAAATTGCACAATCCTGGGAGACAGTGACCTATTCCTCCCAAAAATTGTGCAATCCCCCTAGGACAGCTCGCTCTACTCAACCCAGGAACAATGTTGATTTTCATCCCAGGATCAAGCACTGATGCATGTGCCTTTAGGTTGATTGGTTCCCTCCGAGACCGAGCAAAACTGATTTGCATGCAAGAATTGCTTTTCCCAAGGCAACATGCAAAGGCATCCATAGATTTAGCTATCTATTTTTAGCAGTTGGTGGTTACATGCAAAGATCATTTCAGAAACCTCCCGCAAAATGTCGTTTTTCCTAGAATTGTGGCATGCACGTCGTAACCTCGATTTTATCATAATCTATGAGCTAGATGATACAGAGCTCATTCCTCGCATCGATCTTGTAGCTCTGACATCCCACATTTCCTCTAGAGTCGTCGACATATTTAACTCAACTATTTCAAGGTAAGCCCGCTGCAGATGTCTTGCGTTGCATTTCTGTCACTTTTTGTGTTTCAGCTTGTGTGAATGATGTCTTCTCGATTTTTGTGAATGCTTGTTGTAGTTTTCATGCATGTCAGATTGTACAAGTGTCGTTTCAGTTTTCATTCACATCTCACGATTGTCACGTGCATAACACTTTTTTCTCACTAACGGTCGCCATCGTGGAAACCCTCTTCACACACATACATGGGTCCCATTTTCTGAATCTTGCACTTATGGTTTGCATGCATAATCATTCACTCTTGTTTTCATTTGTGTCATCATGCATTCAGACTTGTCATGTTTTCAGCCAACCGTCGGTCGGTCTGGGCTGCCTTGGCCCAGACCATGCCTTGCCTGGCTAGCACTGCGCATGTCCAAAAGAGAAGGCTTTGTCTTATCTCCACAAATTGCACAAGTCTGCCTCATCACTAACCTCCAAGCTCGCATTGGACAATTCTTGGAGGTAGTGTCCTGCTGGCCCTAGAAACTGCACAATGCAGTTTGCTGGTTGCATGTCACTGCTGACTGAAATTGCGAATTGTTTAGTTTCAGTCCTCATCAGGCTAGGATGCAATTCCAATAATCAGTTAGCCTCTTGGCATCCCAAACTGTGTCATCTGCAGTCTTAGCAGTCAGTCTCCCAGCCTCCCGGTGAAAATTGCACAATCTTCATGGACAGTCACACAGGTATGTTGCATGTCAGTCTTCTAGTTTGTTTTAGCTTTCAACTGATAGATTTCTTGCCATGAGTGTTTCGATGTCTCTAGGTATCACACTTTTTGTCTGTCTCTCGGCGGCATAGGTATAATGGCTTCGAGGAGAGTAGAGTCAAAGACACCGTTAAGAGCGCAACTGGGGATGTAGTCGATCAAGTGTATATGAACTTGCCTATCCACAAAGAAATCAAGTTGTTCATGGAAAAGGATATCAAGATGAATGGAAATGACATCACAATGAGCAACACCATCAGCAACGGTAGAAGGCAACACACCTGCACGTGACAAATGCAAGAGGAAGGTTGTTGACAACACAGGGGCGGAGTAAAGCTGCGAGTTCAAAGCAAATCCACTTGTGACGAAAGAGGCTTTGGAGATTGAAGGTATGAGGTGACGACATTACACGAATATCATGCAAAGGCAGAGAAAGAAATAGGGAAGGAGTTGTAGGTGCTAAAGCAACAAGTCAAGAAAGAATAGGCGCTGAATAGATGAGAGATTGAGTTGCAGCAAAAACATGTACAACATGGGGCTTAACATGCACAATGGATGAAATTGCACCCGTACAAGTTATAGATTCATCCCAACAACTGGCACAGAGTAGACAATGTGAGCAGTGTTGTTGATCACAATCAAGGGAATTCAACACCATGCATGTCATTGTGCTCATGCATGTGATCCCACCCATTTGGCACACTCACCGAGGCGAAGACAAGAAGCAAGTACAACTAGATCTAAACATCTACTTTGACAAGTTGATGTGGATGGTCACCAACACACATTTGAGATCAACACAGACACTATGCATCAGCATGTTGTTGGTCCAGCCACACTTAAGGAGATGATGTGCATGCTACCAAACGAGTTGGGTAGAGGGGCCATATCAATGTACCGAGATGCAACGTAGATAAGAGTTCACTTTCAATAGGATGTCGCCATTGAGCACACAGAAACCATCATAGACGACCAAGCTTGGCATCAGTTCGCCACCGTCGATCATCACAAGGATGTTGAAGAGTTGGTCATACCCCAATAGTCCGAGTGTTAGTGATGTCTTGCATGACTTGTTCAAGCCTGTGTCATCCCACATGGGTACATTTGCATTGTAATTTAACGTCATATACAATGAAAGTTCAAGTGTTGATAGTTGAATGTAACAACCATAGAGTAGTTGAAGAGTTATGAGGGTACATGAACAGTCACAAGGGGGAATGTCAAGGGTCACCCCACCCTTTTCTATATACAGTCCCTCATAACTCATTGTAGAGGCTTTTAGTTAGCCAATCTTCCAATAGGAGTATCTTAGAGAAATCTTGGACATTATTGTAATGAGCCTTGGCTTCTCCACTGTGCATAGCTAGTATATCTCTTCAGAGGAGTAGACGACAGTGACTGTAACGTCCGCTGTTGGGGCTAGTGGTTGGTCATGTTTGTATTGTATGACTGTAACTTTTACTTCTCGATATAATAGAGTCAACATGTTTCATGAATATGTTGTTATTATATTTACACTAACTTTTATACTCTAATAATCTATGTATCTGTTTTCTTATGCATGCATGTATGGATTTCCTATATAATTATGTATGAACCTTACTGAAATGTGATGTTTATCTAACTATCACTTTGGAATGCTAGCTCACTTTCTTTCCAGTTTGTGATTCATCTTTGCTCGTGTGTTACCTTCTTAACTCCATGCTTTCACGGGTTTCCAATGGGCGCACTAACCACACCCCCCGTGTGTTAGAACCACTCATGTTCCTTCCTTGACTTACTACATATGTCACACCCTTGTTACCAACAAGGAAATCTTACTTTTATCTGTGCACTATCGTGGTCAAGGTGATACTGTATGTCCCACTGTTGCGACTTCTACACCAAATGGTCTAAGGTCCAGTTGGGACTTCTTACCAGGGAGATCCCCTGACATGTTGGCGGGTCTAGCACCATCAACATTTTGGCACTAGAAGGAGGGAGAGATGACAAGCTGATTCTTCACATTTGTTTTGAATCTCTGCATATCTATCATGACTAACTACAGAGTTTCTCTTCCGAAGTGTATGTCTTATGGAAAGAACTTCATTATCTTGTAAATGCTCTTGAACAACTTGTCACATAAAACACACGATGGTGGAGGCTACATAGCCTTGGTTAGGCACGCGGTCAACATTGTACACTCATGCGTAAGAGATGGAATATTTGAAGATTACATGAACTATGCATTGTTCGTCTACACACTTCGAGGGCACCTAATGCATTGGTGTGCCACACTGCCCTAAAAATCTATTCATTCTCTTTCTCATCTGGTTGCAGGAATAGATTGTACTTTCAATCACTTTGACTGAAAAGCACTGAACAAAGAAATTTGTGGAATTACAAAAAGAACCTGATGAATCCATTGAACAATTTTACACACGCTTTTATAATCTTACATATTGATTCCCCGAAGATGAAATTGATTGGGAATTTCTCAATGGAAGATTTGAGTATATTCTTTACACATCCAAAAATCTGCAATTCTTGAAATCATTCGAACGCTGCTCAGCACACTTCGGTGATGGAGTTGCGCAATCATAGGCAAGAATGTTTAATGTCACAAGTGATTGTCCATCTTCACCTCATCAAATAGCTCCACCACCACATAGTGATGTGGGAGATTATGCACACACATCTATTGAACTGTCGCATCATCCCACCACACCTGCTCTTGATATTTGCATAGATTTGGCTTCCAAGCCTATTGGTTGTCACGTGGATTAATTATCTCAACCTTCATCCCCACGTTTTATTGATCCTCCAGATTTTATTGTCTTGTGTTATTCCATTCCTGACTCCTCACCTATCGTGAATGAGGATCAATTTCTTGATGGAGTTAGTGTTGTGCAACCAACTTGCATCATCATTCATGATGAATATGTGCAGGAATCTAAAGAAGAGTTTGTGGTGAAGGATGACTCCCTTCAAGTTGCGCCTCATCCACTTTATCTTGACATCCCTTGTGATTTTTCCACTGTTGATTTCCCCCGTGAAAACTCATTTCCAGATGTTTCTACTTCTGATCGTTCACAGGACACGTCGGATGTCATTCTGCCATTACATTGTGGAGAGGACACATCTTCCTCCGAAAATCTGTCCAATCTGTCATCTATCATTTCTGAAAACACATAGGGTGAACATACTTGCTTGTTATCTACCCCTTTGCATAATTCATCAAATCATGAGGATGTTGATGAAGATCTTGGATTTTTTTATCTTGGTTGTTGTGATCTCTCTACTTCTTCATCCGATCACGATGTTCATTCACTCGTTGTTAATCCATCTATGCCACTGGTCTACGATGATCTATTTGTTGACGAAGTCCAGACCCCACAAACTATTGAGGGACTTCAGCCCAAGATGATTGTTATGTCAGGCCCTCCTTGTCCTGAGGTTCATTTCCCTTCTAATCAGGAAATTGTTGAAACATGCAAGGATCCTTATCACTCTCTGCTTTGCATTCAAAATCAATCTAACGCTTAGATTTCACTTCCTCCACTCGAACTATATGATCCCATTGATCATGCTTTGGAGGAATTTTACACAAAAACCACACTTTCAAAATGTAAGTGGTCTACCTTTCTCACGTTTTCTTGCATGTCACAATCAATATAATGCTTACACTCAACATCTAAACACAGTGTAGCACAACACCATCGCAAGTCCAAAGAGTGCACGTCATGCACTTTCACTCATTTTTGTTCTGTGGATGCTTGTAAGCTCGGAGTGTGTGCACCTTCATTGTTATATCTTTCATACTTGCTCATCTGCACAACTGCATTGTTCACGAACCATGCCTTCACCAACATGGCTCAACCAATGCGTCGGTGGTTGCATTGGAAGTATCACTTCACATGACATGGCCCATGCACTGTTAGCTTAGGAGTAGGAGTAGTATTTTCTTTGAGTTGTTTGCTTCTTTCTTTGTGTGTTTGTTTTCTTTCTTATTTGTTTTCTTACTTGCTTTGCATACGCATTTCATTCTGCTTCTTTCTTTGCATTTTGTTTTGTTTCCTTGTTTTTGTTTGTAGGTTAGTTTCGCATGGACCGTGTGCGACTTTTGAAACAAGCCTGGGTAAAGTACACAAGGACTTGTACAACTATTAAAATTTTGTTATCTATTGTACACTCTCTCATGAAGAACTTGTTACTTTTATGCCATTGTACATCAATGGAAAATATGTATTGTTCGAGGTGAACCTTGGTGAAAACACAATGCTTGCACGCGAACTAGTATCACCTACTCTACCAAGTTGTTTTTGGGTTAATCCTTGTCATCTCAGTGAAGTAGAGTAAGGTAAGGGGGAAAACCTTAACAAGCACATCAAAGGTATATATAAACTACTTCTCTGAAGGAACAACCTCTTCTTCTCTCAATAAGTTGGGATCCCTCTTCCGCCTCTTAAATGAATAAGTGCTATTCATAGTTATGAAAAAATGAAAAAATTAAAATGTGAAAAAAGTTAGAAAAAAAATGAAAAATGAATAAGGCGAAGGAAGAGAAAGGGTTCCTATGTAGAGAGGTTATACAAGTAACTCCGTCGGGGTACTGACCAGGCTCGCTAGTAGTGGAGTGATGCTTGTGTTCTTGCTTGACTCCATCAGGGTACTGTCCAGGCTTGCTCGCAACAGAGAAACACCAGAGATCAAAATTAAAATCTGATGACCAATACACTTGTGCACCAATATACCCCTCAACCCCAATTGTAACACCTGTGTTGGCTTGGATTGGAATGTGTCTCAACTGATAAAGAGCTTGGCAGATGCTACATCTTACTATCAAGCAAGTGTGGAAACTAAGATGAACATAGAACTGAACAATACTTTCGGAGGTGTTAGACTTACTTTTCACGAACAACGTCCATTCAGAGAGCTGGAGTTCTACCAATGTGTCGTGAAGTGTTGTAGTAGCTACAAGCACCCTCCAAAATTTTTCCTTAGCTTCATTTTGGAGCCTCCCTACCAACCATCCTCAACAACATGTCTTGCATCGTCAAGAAAATACGCTTTAGTTGTTTCATAGAGTTTTGTCTGCCTGTGCATGCAAGTTTGTTCCACCTCCTTCACAGGCTACTTTCCAATCTTAGTGTCAGTTGCTGGTTGAGCAACTCCCTCTGGGAATTATGCAATTCTGTAGGGGAACCAACCCTTCCTCTAGAAATTGTGCAAAACCTGCTAGGCTCTACAATTGTGTAATTCTTCCTCTAAAAAATTGTAAAATTCATCCTAGGACAAATGCTCAACCCAGAAATCGCACAATTCTGGGCAGTAGTCACCTGTTGTTCCCATAAATTGTGAAATCCCTTTGGGACAACCAGCCCAGAAGCTAGTAGAAATTGCGCAAATTAGTCAGGTAGCCTACTAGGCTTAGAAATTATGCAATGCAGTCAGACATGTTTCCTTGAGAAAATTGCGCAATCTGACCCAGGATAGCTACTTAGCCCATAAATTGTGCAATCCTAGGAGACAGTCACTTGTTCCTCCTAGAAATTGTGCAATCCCTCTGGGACATCTAGCTTTGGTCAGCCAAGGAACAACACATATTTTCATCTAGGGCTCACAAACTGATGCATGTGCCTTCAGTTTGACTGCTTCCCTCTAGGACCGAGGAAAACTGATTTGCATGCATGGACTACTTTTCCAAAGGCAACATGAAAAGGCATCCCTAGATTTAGGGATCTATTTTTAGCAGCTATAGGTTACATGCAAGAATCATTTCAGAAACCTCCTACCAAATGTTGCTTTTCCTATATTTTTGGCATGCATGTTATAGCCTTCATTTTATCAAAACTTATGAATCAGACACTACATCTAGGATTTTTGGCATGCATCTCATAACCTCAATTTTATCTTGCAACTCTAACATCCCACATCGCATCTAGGAGTTGTCGGCATATTCAACTCAACTATTTTGGGGTAAGCCCGCTTTGCATGTCTTGCACTGCATTTTTGTTGTTTTTTGTGTTTCAAATTGTGTGAATGTTGTCTGCTTGATATCTGTGCACGCTTGTTCTCATTTCCATGCATGTTAGCTTGTACAAGAATTGTTTCAATTTTCTTTTTCTCTCATTGTTGTTGCATGCATGATACTGTTTTTGCACTAACAGTCATCGTTGCAACGACCCACTTCACATGCATGCATGTGTCCCTTTTTTTGAATCTTGCACTTACTATTTTCATGCATAATCATTCACTCTTGTTTTCACTCATCTCATTATGCATTCAGACTTTTCAGTCACCTGTCGATTGGATTGGGCTGCCTTGGCCCAGACCGTGCCTTGCTCGGGTAGCACTGCACATTTCTAGAAGCGAAGGCTCTACCTGCCCTCCATAAATTGTGCAATTTTGGCCTAGCACTGACCTCCAGGATTGCATTGTACAATTCTTGGAGGCAGTTTCCTGCTGTCCCCAGAAACTGTGCAATGCATTTTGTTAGTTGCATGTCACTACTGATTGAAATTGCACATTGCACAATTTCAGTCCTCAACAAGCTAGGTTGTATTGTCCATTGCACAATTCTAGTAGTCAGTTAGCCTCTTGGCAGCCTGAGTTGTGTCACCCACAGTCTTGGTGGTCAGTTTAGCAGCCTCCTAGTTAAAATTGCGCAATCTTCACAGACAATCACACAGGTATGTTGCATGTCAGTCCTCGAGTTTGTTTTGGTTTTCAACTGACAGATTACTTGCCATGATTGTTTCTATGTCTATAGGTATCACAGGTGTCATTCGCCTCCCAGCAACATAGGTACACTGGCTTCCAGGAGAGCAAAGTCAAAGACACCGTTCAGATCGCAACTGGGGTTGCAGTTGATCAAGTGCCTATGAACTTGCCTATCCATGAAGACATTAATTTTTTCATGGATAAGGATATCAAGATGAATGGAAAAGAAATCACATTGAGAAACACCATTAGTAGCAGTAGAAGGTAACACACCTGCATGCGGCGAATGTAAGAGGAAGGTTGTTGACAACACGAGGGCATAGCAAAGCTATGAGTTCAAAGCAAATCGACTTGTGACAAAAGTAGCTTTGGAGATTGAATCTATGAGGTGACCACATGACATGAAGATCACGTGAAGGAAAATAAAGAAACAAAGAAGGAGTTGCAGGTGCTAAATCGACAACTCAAGAAAGAACATGAGCTACACAGATGAGATAATGAGTTGCAATAGGAATAGGTAGATTAGGCGGCGCAACATGCAGAGACGGATGAAACTATGCCCGTACAAACTATAGAGCCATCCCACCAGCTTACACGGTGGAGACAAGGTGAGTAGTGTTGTTGATCACATGCAAGGGAATTCAGCAGCATGGATGTCATTATGTGCATGCATGTGATCCCACCCATTTGGCACACTCACTGAGGTGAAGACAAGAAGCAAGTCAAACTAGAGATGAACATGTTCTTCATCAAGTTGATACGCATGGTCACCAGCATACACTTGGAGATCAGCAAAGACACTATGCATCAGTATGTTACTGGTCCAACCAAACTAAAGATGATGATGCACATGCTATCTAATGACTTGGACAAAGGGGCCATATCAATGTACTTAGATGCAACAGGGGCAAGAGTTTACTTTCAACATGATGTCATCATTGAGCACATGAACAACATCACAGATGACCAATCTTGGCATCAGTTCGCCAGCGTTGATCATCACAAGGATGTCGAAGAGTTGGTCTTACCCAAACAGTTTGAGTGTTAGTGATGACTTGCATGGCTTGCTCAAGCCTATGTCATCCCACATGAGTACATGTGCATTTTAATGTAATGTCATGTATAGTGAAAGTTCAAGTGTCGATAGTTGAATGTAACAACCATAGAGTAGTTGACGAGTCATGAGGGTAGATGAAGAGTCACAAAGGGGAATGTCAAGGGTCACCCCACCCTTTGCTATATATAGTCCCTCATAACTCATTTTAGAGGATTTTGGTCAACCAAGCTTAAAATAGGAGTATCTTAGAGAAATATTGGATAGTATTGTAATGAGCCTTGGCTTCTCCACTGTGCAGAGCTAGTATATCTCTTTGGAGGAGCAAAAATCAATGATTGTAACATTCCATTGTCGAAACTAGTGGTTGGTCATGGTTGTATTGTATGAATGGAACTTTCACTTCTTAATATAACAGAGCCAACACATTTCATGCATGTTTTGTTATTTTATTTTAGCTAACTTGTCTACTCTAATAATATATGTATCTATTTCCTTACGCATGCATGTATGGATTTCAAAATTCTCACAAATTTCGCTTCATCTTCATTGCTTGAATCGTTACTATAACTAAGGATTTTATTTACTTTTTCTTGTTCTTCCTTGTCTTCTTGGAGACCTTAAAAGTTTCTTCCCTTTTGGATGGATTTTCTTGTTTTATCTGTTAGCTTTTGTAGCATCGGATGGTGTTTAAATCCAAAACTTTGTGGAGAGGCTAAAACATAGGAGATCTCCATAACCAATAAATTTCTTTAGGAAATTCCATAGAGAGATAGCTCAATTAAATTATTTTACCATTGTTTAAATTTTTCCTATGTCTAACTTAGGAAAACAAGTTAATTAATAGGAATTGTTATATTAGATTTATGATCACAGACAAATGTATCTCCCCTAGTTTGGTGGCCAACACAAAACAACAAAAACATAAGGAACACAATGCTTTTCCTTAAGGTAAATAGATGACAGAGTGAGGGCTACCTGGAATCCTTCACTCACTTCGCTCCTTCTTCAGCTTGGAAGCTCCAATTCTAGATCTGAATGCCAAAATTAGACCCTACATAGTCAAATAACACAAGCCAAGAAACTACAAGATATATGCAGTATCATCTAAGTAATTAATTCGACAGATCAACATGGTATTGAAATAAGTGAAATAAAAGCATCACATATAGGACACCACAAAATTCTTTGCATTAATATAAATGGAAGGAGATTACAACCATAAGTAGCAGTTGATCTTATAGAAGAGATCCTCCAAGTTGTTGACTTATCATTTCCTTGTTACAATATACAACTACAATCACCCTAAATGCATGATATGATGACCATTCACTACATCAGCATAAGGTCATAATCACTCTCCAAAAGTGAACCCCCAACCAAATAGGAGGCTGGGAATATATAGAGAAGTATTGTAAGTTGGGAGTTCTTATCCAATTACCAATTTAGGGTAAAATATCCACCTTTGATGGAGGGATAGGATCAAAGGATAAGTGGTGAAAACTCCAATGTAGGGAAGGATAACATCTGAATCTTTTATCCAATGTAAGTAGTTGAAACAACTTCTAGAAAATCCTAAAAGAGGAAGCTTCCAGAATCCCGATCATTCTCTCTGATTTCTAGAAACAACGCAGGTGCAAAGGGGAGCAACTTGCTAGTGATCAACGCAGGACATAGTGAAGTAACCTACTAATGAACACACCCCAGTAGGCCTGCATGGAGAGTTGGTCCTTAAACTAGCTCGGAAGAAGAATTTTAGGGCTAAAATTATGGGAAATGAAAGGTACATGCTTTGGTGTTTGTGCAATATGGTGACAAGGGAAAATAGGATGTTTATTGGTCCCATTAGGAGGCTCATTGATGAGATGTGACAAAATGGCCTATAACAGGAATTATTTGAGAAGGGTGAGAATTCTCTATAAACTCATATGGATCAACTTGAAGATGATCTCAACCATTGATTAAGTTATAACCATGGTCGTTGAAGTCTCAACTGGTGATTATAATAAGAGGTTTATGAGTATATGGAGGATACAACAATGGCATATACACAATGATCTGGACATTTCAATTTTTCAGTGCGGGTGATTCAACAAGAGAGATCGAGTATCAAGTAATAGAGGATCAGTAGAGAAGATTTCTAGAGGATTTTCTAGTTTCGAAGAGGAATTGAGAGGAGGTTGATATTATTCTTCAGGAGGTTATGTAAGGGCGGCACAGTGCCTCAATAGGGAAAATCAATTCAACCAATTAGGAGGTTGATTCAGTTATTGAGTTTTGGTAATTTCTTCCAAAGGGGCCAATGAATTTATCGCAGAGGATGAGGCAGTTAGAATCAGGAACACATAGGTAGTTGTAGGTTGTATGAAATTCAACCTGTGCAAAGGTTGAGATAGGGGCAGAGTTGGAGTCATTTGTGGGTGTAGAATGAGTTTTCATTTCTTAGAGAGGAAGGAAAATTCCTTGAGATATTTTTGCCAGTATTTCTCTCAGACATAAATGCCAGTTTGGCATCATTTTCTCTACTTCGAATTTCGTCTACTGCATAATAATAAAACCCTCACTGCTACAACAATTTTCCCACATTGGGTTTTTCAAGGGACAATTGTCCAAAAATAATAGTGCCAGTTTTTTATGTGTGTCTGCTAGCATTTATGAGTTTCTATTTTTGCTTCCACAATATTCTTTTATGGTGAAGAAATTGAAGTGTGAATAATTCGTTATTTTTATGTAAATAAGATAAACTGCATATTTAATTTATCAATTAGAAGATTTATTTCTAGTTGTTGCATTTCAAGTAATTTTCACATGGTATCAAAGTCAGGCACTGCGAATTGTTGGACAAGGTTTGATTTTCTAGTTGTAGGTAGCAAGAAAGATGGATTTGTTTGGGTAGTGATTCTAGTAGGCAGAGGTGTTGGAAAATCAGAAAGGCAGTAAATATTTTCTTCATCTTGATAATTACTTGTGATGTTTCTTGTTATTACAATAATGTATATCTTGTTTCTTTGGTTCATTAAGCAATTACCAAAAGCAACAACACATAAAACAATGGACACAGGATTTAGGAACATGCCAAGGCAAAACCCCCCTCGAGGGTAAAACCGAGTCAAAGTAATTCTTCCTTTAAATAGTATTCTTTGAGATTCTTCACCCTAGATCAAGACCAGACCTTCCCTCCACACCAAGTCACCCTCCAGATGTTTGACCTTTTCCCAACAATTTCAACTATGCAACAACATGTAGCAACTAACAGCTTCTCGTAGCAGTCCAACTTGGAAGACATCAACCTCCCAATCTAGAGCACAAAAGAAAGAGAGATCACCACCAAAATTTTGATTTTCCTTGATTCCTTAGACTCACTCAAAATCGCATTCACTTCGGCTTCCCAACAACAAACTTTCCTAGCTACCCAATTCACACTTCTACCCAGCAACAAGATTTTCACACTTCTGCCCGATAGAGAGAATTCAAACTTGAAGAGAAGTGATTCTCCAAATGAATTCTATGTCCTTCCTTTTATAGGATTTTTGTGGGGTCGAACTGGGTTGTAGGACGAATTGATCTTCCCTTAGGGTGACATTGTGTGGAGGTTCCATAATTCATATTTGACTCAATAATAAACCCTTTTACATGATTCAAAAGACCAAGAAGGGTCTCTTTAAAAGTACAATAATTATATAGACTCAGAATAAATCCTAGAAGTCCTTAATGGGGAATTTGACCTAAAACATGGTGACCTAAGCATGAAATTCATGCTTTAATAAGTCACAATAATAATAATAATAATTCTTTTCTTTATTCTTTTTAAAAGTACATTACATGATGACTCACATACATTATTGAAGACCAAACATAGTTACCTTTTCCAACCGTCCCTCTTAACTATGGAGGTATTCATAATGTACATATACAATGGAATATCTCAAACTATATGAACAATGAAGAAATTTAGGCACCACAATGCCATGGAGTAGATTCTTGACCAGGACTATCTATCCAACTAGTCCCTCAATAGTTTAGGCACCGCAATGCCATGGACTAGATTCCTAGCTAAGGAAATCTATCTAGGTGGGGCTAAGATGGACCAAAGCATGCAGCCCCTCTAGGTACCATCATGCTTACTTGCTAACCATCCACAAAAAAATCTATGTGTGTATCCAAATGAAAGCTCTTTTATCAACACCACATTTCCAACTTCTAGACATCAACACAATGTGTTGGCCAGATCTCCTCTGAGGCAATACTTCACCCACAAAGCCTCAACACCCCTTGATCCAGCAGATCAAGAATAACCAATCTCTCCCAATCAAACTGAATGGCAACCAACATGCTTTCCTTTGAGAGATTCACATGTACAAACACAACCCCAACCAATAATACACTTTCACATGTACATAATCAAATACAAAACTCTAGGTTCTTACATACAACTTAATGTTTCTTCTCAACTTTCCATCGTAGGATTATCAATCGAATATTCTGACAGATGATTCCAAAATAATATTATTTACTTCGTACTTCTTATGCATCAACATATCCTCTGAAATCCATTCTTTATTTAACACTAATATATGCCCTCCCTCTCAACCATGAAGCACCTTTTTTATTCAGACTCCCTCTTAATCTTAGGGAGATATCTTCTATTCATGCTTCATCTAGTAGATGAACTTATTCCTCTTCAAAATTGGAGAATATTTCTTGGATTCAAACCATTTCATCACAATTATTATTATCCCCATCATGCTTATCACATCAATGAACATCTTCACCATGTTGAAGATTGTGCACATGCACAACCTCAATAGCAAGTACAACCAAAACTATAGAAGAATGATGTTAGCCATATTAGAAGCATGCAAGCATTTCATATTTATACATATCATATACCCAAACTTTATTACAAACAAGAGACATATACTCTTCAACATCTTGCTAGGATCTTTATTATACACCCTAGACTACTTAATAACAACATTCATTCCATATAGGGTTTCAATGTGTCTCCCAAAGGTATGACATACCTTACTACAAATATAGAGAACCCTAAAAAAAAATCAAAACACATATATATCTACAAAGAATCTAACAATCTTACAAAATACATATGTTAGAATTCACTAGGGATTCATACAAATCCTAGATTTCATACAAAATCAATCAGAGTCAATCACATCATAGTCATTCACCTAACCAACTTTCACTAGGGTTATTTCCAACTCCTATATTTTCAATCAACCATAAATCAGTGACTAACATGACTAACTACTACTAGGATTAGTTTCAAACCCTAGATTTTCAAGTAATCATTAGACTCAACCAACAATCTCTTCACAAATCTCAAATTAATTATATAGTCAACATTCATTAGAGATTTCTACTTCAAATAAGGTTCAATTCCAAAACCCTATAATTCCATTTTCACAAATTCAATAATCTTATACAAATCTCAAATCAACACATTCCAGAGATTTTACTTTGACTAAGGATTAACTCCAAAACCCTAGAATTCCATAATCTCAACAATCATTAAATGCATAGATCTAAGATTGTTACATTTTACACTAGACAAATGTTACTACTAGTATTTAATTGCAAGACCCTAGATTTTCATTAATGGTCTTCAGATTGTTATATCACATATACTAGATAATTTTAATTCACTAGGGTTTAGCAACAAAACCTTAGATCATCATCCTACGATCTCACACAATGACTTTCATTAAATCCTAAGACTCATGAACATCAATGAATAGGTCAACATACATATCTAGGAATTTATAACCATTCACAAGTAGATCATACGTCCAACAACATTAATACATCTTGACCTAGACCAATATAGGATTTCAACCAAAAGAACATATCTATAAATGCTCAGATATCATAAAAATGCATTCCATATCATGTGTTAGTCAAACCCATTATCACAAGCATATCAAATAAGAGTTAGACACACAATCATTTTGATTACACTAGGGTTTGATTGGACAAACACGAACTGAACAAAGAATACATTTTAAACATAATGTAAGGTTCTTTCTCACACATTCCACCAAACCCAAATGGGTTAGGGTTCCAATGTAGAACATACATTCCACCAAACCCTAATGATCTAGGGTTCTAATATAGAACACAACAAACTCTATATTACCAAAACTTTAAAGGTTCTGAGATTTTAGACCTTATCACTCAACCCTAACAAGATAGGATTTCCTGATCATACCAAAATCCCAAATAATACTTCAACTAGCATTTCACAATATCCCTAAGCAACTTAGGATTTCAGACATTCACATTAGCATACCCTTTGGTTAGGGTTTTCCAGAAACTGTATATGGTTCTACATAGTTAATCAAGAATATGAGTGGGGTGGGTAGATTTATGAAGAGATGAATTTCCCAAACAAGAATCACTAATATTCAATACAATTAGTGATACCAAAGTTAGTAATATATCATCAAATTAATAATCCTTTCAATCAATGTATCCAAAGCATATATGTGTTTCTTGACTAACCTTGTCTTGAGAGACCCTCTAAATAGGGTGAGGATATAAATCCCTCTCCCTCAGTCTAACCAAACATGTTTGTGCCATCTTGTATGGGTCGACCTGCTCCTACTGGCACTCTCTCTGTTGACGTCTATGCTACATGATTGACATATAAAATACATCAGCCTCATTTAATAAAAAGAAATGTATTTTATGTGCACTGACATCACTGCATAAAATACATTTCTTTTTAATCGAAAGTCATGTTCCCATCGGTGTGATAAAAATATAGTCATGCAGTGATGTCAGTGCACTTTCAACTATAATTGCACTAATATCACTGTGCGCATAAGTATGACACACCATTTTTGGTTCATAATTTTAAATTTTGATAGTAATGTCGAAAACTTATTCATTGGTGCATAGAGATAACCTTTTCGCAATGCTACCAAATGTTCAGGTTATCGAGCGCACTGGCCTATGGCTATATTTTTTAATATTAAGGTTTTTGGATCATATGACTCGATGCCATGGAAGTTTGAAAGGAAATATGGAGGTATGTTCTTCATATGAACATTGATATCAGTATCTTGAATGGGAAATCAAAGAGGATCTTCTTCATTGTTATCATCTCCATCCATTTCTTCTATCTTCTCGGCCACCTCTTCTTCTTCTACCTGAAAAAATAGATGGTGATGTGGTCCTTACTGCACCATGTGATCAAATGGGGGTCAGGGGGTTGGTGTTGAAGAAGTATTTTTTTTTTGAATAAGAATGCTAATGCAATGCAATCTTTTGTTTTTGAAATGAAATGTGTCTAATCCAAATATTTTTTATTTTTGTAGAAAATAAAAGAAATGAATCAGCTAGGGAAGAAAATAATGCATGTTTTGACACCTCGCTGGTAACAGTGCCAAAAAGTGATAAACCCCAGTATTACAACAAGAATGTTGCACCTCACAAAGCTACCAACTTAAATTATCAACTTGGTGTTTGTACAAATTTAATATGTGTCAACACTATATGTGCAACATAAAATATGTCATTCTTTCATTGATTTGATGTAATGGAGTGAATGTCATGAAATCAAAACCTAAACTAATCACTAAAATGGAAATGTTACTTTGAAAAGAAATTAATCCTAGGCAAGAACAATAATTTGTAACTGAAACTCTAAGAGCATGAATTCAAATAAATAGGCTAATCTAATTTGTAAAACAACATGTCCTAAGTGGATTTTCTTCTTCCTAAATCATGGATCTAGAGCCTAGGGGTCATGATTCAATCCTAAGAGACAAAAACCAAGATTTTGGAGCAAATATGGTCAAATTTACACGTGCTACAGGAGTGCTACATGAGGTTGCTATAAGTGAAACAAATTTTCTACAGAAGGAAATAATTCACTGAATGACCAAGTAAATAAAATTAAGATGGGATGTGATAATTTTTTTTATTAAGTAGGATGTCTTAGGACTTCATTCTAAGTGAAATCACTCCAAAATACCCCTGTTAACATGTGCTAAATAATAGAATAAAATTACTACTCTGAAAACTAGAAATTCAAGAACTGATGAGCTAGTTAACCTATCAAATTCCTAATCTAGTAAAGTGAAAATGAAATGGGGTAGAATTTTCTATTAACTTGAATGTTTTTATGACCCAATAAAAGTTGAATCAACTCAATTGAAGCTCATTAGCATGTTCTAACAAATCGCAGAAAATTACTACTTTTTGCTACAAGGGACTTCCGAAAATTCTAGATTTGTGAACTAGTAAACGAATCCTAGTAGCTCAATGATGAATATGAATTTTAAAAACTATTCTAAGGATACATAATGATTTAGATTCTATAAATAACCTGAAAAACAACCCACTTCAATCATTTAACCCAATCCTACAACAAAAGAAGCATCAATACTAAATGTAGTAAAAAGAGAAACAAGAATAAGAGATGCATGCAAATAAGAAGTGAAAAGAAGACAAATAAATTATACAAAATGGCTTTGAGGCTCCTAGAAAAAGGAAATTATACTACCCAATATCTGTAGTCATGGGCTTACTCAAGATTTATAGTCATGGGCCCCCTCCGAATAACTATGCCATCATTCAATCTCATGTTGATGTGGCTTAATGTCTACCTTCACTCCCATCTTGAAGAGGGACTATACATGGTTCATGGCACTTCAAATAAGTTAATCATTTTCAAGTTATTTCTTAGACTACCTCTCTATTTCTTCGTGATCCCATAATCTCCCATCTAATATAACCTCTACATTAGAACCTAGAGCTTCTTAGAATATGCCAAGATTATTCATCAAGGCCACTATGAAGAGGCTCACATTATGGTTTATATCTGCAACTTGTGTACCTTCTAGTCATACAAAAATATCCTCTATAGGATCTTGAGGGTTGTTAACAAATTTGTCATCAATGGCTCGGGTTTTATGATTATTGGCTTAATTGATATTGATCCCCTTCAACTATAAACAAAATTCTAGATAAACCTAATTATCGTACCAATATGATCCATAAACTACTGCGGATATTTCATTAGTGAGTCTGTCATGACATATTTCATTAAATTATACTTAAAATCCCAAATCTATATTAAGAGTGTTATTTTACTTCAAATCTTGTATTTATCAAGTTATTGTTTTTATGCATGTAATACAGAAAACATGAAAAATATAGAATAGACAAACATACTATCACTCAAAACCATAATAACACAAGATATGGTTGGAGAAACCCTTTCGGGAGAAAACCCAATTGTAAGATGAAGTTTCTTTGCTCTATCATTCCTAAATGGAAATGAATGCAAGTAGAAAGAAGTGATATTTGTAGCCCATATGATGATGAAGTACACAAACTTTATCTATTCTCTCTCTATTTGTGTCCACTATTAGATGCTTTTCTCATTTAAGGAAAAAATGCACTCAAACATCATGGAACCCATTTTCTTCTAAGTGGTTCGATTATAAAACAACCTCATAGCGAATTATGGGTTACACTTGACCAATTCAACTTACAATATAAGTTACATATTAACCTATCTATATACTTCTTCACAGTTCCCACATGTCTAGCCCCATTTCCATGAGTAACAAGGGTTCATCTGGCATCCTCTCGAATTATCGTAGTCAATTTCAAAAGGTCAAGTTTTGGGAGGCAAGACTTTCTCATACAAGCTCTGATTGAGGTAATAATTTGTTGCATCATTGGAAAACTATTAATGTGTATGTTATGTAATTTAGGTCTATTGTAAGGTTGAAACCACAAAAAGTGATTATTTAAGGCTTGAAAATGTCTCTCAATTTTTATTTTCACTAAATATTTTCCAAAGTCGTCCAACGAGTTAAAATGACCCGATAAGTTGATTCCTCCAAATATTCCACTCTAAAATCATTGAGATATATGAAAAATAATATATTGATCCTATTTTGATCATTATTCTTTCTTACACATTTACATCTACAACTTGTGTATCTTCTAGTCATGCAGACATCTCCTCTATAGGATCTTGAGGGTTGTTAACAAATTTGCCATCAATGGCTAGGGTTTTATGATTGTTGGCTTAATTGATCTTAATCCCCTTCAACTATCCAAATATTCTAGATAAACTTAATTGTGCTACCAATATGATCCATAAACTACTATGGATATTTTATTAGAGAGATTTTCATGACATATTTCATTAAATTATACTTAAATTCCCAAATCTATACTAAGAGGGTTATTTTCCTTAAAATCTTGGATTTATTAAGTTATTATTTTTATGCATGTAATAAAGAAAACATGAAAAATAGAGAATAGACAAACATACTATCACTCAAAACCATAATAACACAAGATATTGTTGGAGAAACCCAATTAGAAGATGAGGTTTCTTTGCTCTATCTTTTTCTGAAGGGAAATTAATGCAAGTACAAAGAAGTGATACTTGTAGCCCATATGATGCTAAAGTACAAAAATCGTATCTATTTTCTCTCTCTTTGTGTCCACTCTTAGATACCTTGCTCATCTAAGGAAAAAATGCACTCAAATATAATGGAACCCATTTTCTTCTAAGTGGTCTAATTAGAAAACAACCTCATAACCAATTAGGGGTTACATTTGACCAATTCAACTTACAATATGAGTCATATATTAACCTATCTATATACTTATTCATAGTTCCCACATGTCTAGCACCATTTCCATGATTAACAAGGGCTGATCTGGCATCCTCTCGAATTATGGCAGTCAATTTCAAAAGGTCAAGTTTTGGGAGGTAAGAGTTTCTCATACAAGCTCTGATTGAGGTGATAACTTGTTGCGTCATTGGAAAACTATTAATGTGTATGTTATGTAATTTAGGTCTTTTCAAATGTTGAAACCACAAAAAGTGATCATTTAAGGCCTGAAAATGGCTCTCAATTTGTTTTTCACTAAATATTTTCTAAAGTGGTCCCACGAGTGAAAATTACCCTATAAGTTGATTCCTCCAAATATTCCACTCTAAATTCATAGAGATGGATGAAAAATAGTATATTGATCCTATTTCGATCAGTGTTCTTTCTTACACATTTATACTTGCAACTTGTGTATCTCCTCTATAGGATCTTAAGGGTTGTTAATGAATTTGTCATCAATGACTAGGGTTTTATGATTGTTGGCTTAATTGATCTCGATCCCCTTCAACTATGCACAATATTCTAGATAAACCTAATTGTGCTACCGATATGATCCATAAACTACTATGGATATTTCATTAGAGAGTTTGTCATGACATATTTCATTAAATTCTACGTAAAATCCCAAATCTATACTACGAGGGTTATTTTCCTTAAAATCTTGGATTTATTAAGTTATTGTTTTTATGCATGTAATACAGAAAACATGAAAATAAAAAATAGACAAAGTTGCTATCACTCAAAACCATAATAAAACAATATATGGTTGGAGAAACCCTTTTGGGGGAAACCCCCATTAGAAGATGAGGTTTCTTTGCTCTATCATTTTCTGAATGGAAATAATGCAAGTACAAAGAAGTGATACCTGTACCCAACATGATGCTAAAGTACACAAACCCTACCTATTCTCTCTCTCTTTGTGTCCACTCTTAGATACTTTGCTCATTTAAGGAAAAAATGCACTCAAATATAATGGAACCCATTTTCTTCTAAGTGGTCTCATTATAAAACAACCTCATAACCAATTAGGGGTTAAATTTGACCAATTCAACTTATAATATGAGTCACATATTAACCTATCTATATACCTCCTCATAGTCCCCACATGTCTAGCCTCATTTCCATGAATAACAAGGGTTGATGTGGCATCTTCTCAAATTATGGCAGTCAATTTCAAAAGGTCAACTTTTGAGAGGCAAGAATTTCTCATACAAGCTCTGATTGAGGTGATAATTTTTTTCATCTTTGGAAAGCTATCAATGTGTATGTTATGTAATTTAGTTCTATTCTAAGGTTGAAACCAAAAAAAGGGGTCATTTAAGGCCTGAAAATGGTTCTCAAATTTTTTTCACTAATTTTTTTTGAAAGTGGTACCGTGAGTGAAAATGGCCTCATAAGTTAATTCCTCCAAATCTTCCACTCTAAAATCATTGAGATGGATGAAAACTAATATATTGATCCTATTTCGATCATTATTCTTTCGTACACATCCATAACTATAAAGTAATCCATTTCGCATAACCTTTATTAATATATTTATTCATCCCATTAAAGTTATATATAAATTTTTGGGCATTAAACTCCATGCCAATAGACTTACTAATGGAAATTAATATCTTGAATATTTCTAGTCTATTTCATTAAACCATTTAATAACTAGTAGAGATCCATCTAACTACAGATCTACCAATCAATGAGAGAGATCAAATTTCCCAAGATGCAAACTTATTTTGAGTGCATAACTTGAGGAAATGTTTGCACCTCAAGATATTTGATTCCTCTCAGCTATTGATAGATCTCGAGTTAGATGAATCTATATTGGTTTTGAGCAGTACAAACTCCCTCTTTACACAAACACAAATATTGAATGTTTTTGTTATTAATATATTTTCTTGTATTTATATATTAATTATTATTATATTATTTTTAATGTTATATATCAAATCCAAATTAAACATTGGTAGGATTACCAATATTCGTATTAATGGAATACAAATTCTCACTCTTTCTCTCTATATATGTTTGATGTTAAACATTTTTACTCAACATGTATTTTCAAAAATTTGAGGTACAACCCATATTAAACTTTTCTTTATTAATAATTTGTTTAATTTTATATATCAAGTCCATTTTAAAATGAAATAAATTACATATCTCCTTAGTAGTGGGAAGTGACAATATAGGAATTTATTTAACTTAAATCATTTTATTTTTCTTTAATATGGACATTGAAATATTTCCTTTATGACTAGAGTAAAATATTTTTTGCTATTAATAAATATATTTTTTAAATACCACATGTAAAGTAAACATAAAAAGAATCAAATAAACTAGAAGGATCCATCTAGAAAAATATATAGATGCAAAATTAAGGTGGAAATCAAAGTATTTTATATATAGATGACATTAATTTTTTTCGTTAATGCTATTTTTAATGTGTAAGTGTAAGTATTAGTTTATTATTTCAAATGTAATGTTACATGACATAATATCACCTACAAATAAGAGGTTAGTTAACAAAATTGAACCAATCTTTATATCTTCAACATTGTCTTTCCTTTTTGCTTCCATGACTACCTTTCTAATCTATTTGGCTACAAAAAGGAACAATAAGGAGGATAGAGGACATCCTTTAGTGAACCCATTTGGATTGAAAATTATGATGTTTCCCCGTTAATCAATGAAGAAAATTTCATAGAATTTAGACAACTAAATCCACTTTACAATAAATATGTTAAATCTTATATTAACCAATATTAAACTTAGACACAACTAGTTTTTTCACCATATGCTTTTGGTAGATCCAATTGGATGAGCATCATCATATTCCTTGTATTTTTTATATAATGAATCCCTTCATGTGTTGTACCTATAACTTTATCGATTTTCCTCTACTATAAGAACAGACAATGTTTTGCTAAGATTGATTTTGATAGAACTTCTTTGATACTAATTGTAATCACTTTTCTCTAATTTTATAGGTATAGTTACAGATGGATAAGAGCTCAAATTCATCAAAACATGTGAGAAGTCCAATCAAATTTGTTGTCTCCCACCTTCCTTGGAATAAGTGGCATTAAGTAAATGAAACAACATTCTTGAGTGTAATAAAATAATAGGGGAAGAAGAGTTCCTAAGCAAGAATAAAGATGCACAAATGAAATGTTGAGTAAACAACAAGTTAAATAATGTGTAGAAGATTGAAGTGAGGAACAAGAGGAAACAACCACACAAGGGAGAGCTTGAGTAGAAGAAACAAATATTGATGAATAAGGAGAAGCATTGGTCACCCCTTAACTTTTTAAGATGACACGGGAACCAAAATTAGGACGCACAACCATTCACAAGAGACATGTGAGGATACGATTCAAATTTTGATGTTTTACACCTTACTTGGCATGTGTGCATGGGGTAAGAAAAAGAAAAGTTGTAAGATAAAAGTAAGCGATAAGGAAGAGAGAACAACCACTGAATGGAGCATTACGTAAGAAGAGAAACATGTTATCAAGTAACAAGAAGAAATAGCCATTGCTTAACTTTTTGAAACAAATTGGGCGTTAAACTTGTCTAAAGTATCCATGCACAAGAAACATGTCAATAGACTAAAATAAATGTGTGTGTTACCACCTTCCTTGCCATGAGTGGCGTTCAATAAACAAATTATTATCCTTTAATCTACTAAGATCTTTGGGTAGTGAAGAAAAGTGATAAGGAAATAATGCATATCCCCTCACATAATGTCAAGAAAAGAAAAAGAATAGAATTAAGAGGAACACTATAGCAAGCAAGAAGGAAGAGGGATGGTCACATCAAGGAGAGTTGCATAAAAAGAGAAAAATATTGTCAAATGAGGAGAAGCCTTGGTCACAAATTAACTTTCTTAAGACATATTGGGAGGCAAAATTGGCAAGCCTTTTTACACAATTAAAACAAGACGAAATGAATTTTGGAGTTCCCTAGCCTCCTTAGCACAACTAGCAAGGAGTAAAGACAAACCATCCTTCAACATACCAAAAACTTGGGGTCACCAAGGAAAGTCAAAAGGCAAGAAGGAAAATTTTCAAATAAAACATTGAGAAAGAACAATGAAAATGGTTAAAAGGAGACTAAAGCATGCAACAAGGAAGTTGGAATGAGTACATATGGAAGAACCTAACAAAAAAATATAATATAGTCAAACAAGAAGAACCATTAGGCACCACCTAGCTATTTGACAAGTCTACTCACTAATAAGAAAGATGTGGGGATACCAAATGAATATTTGATTTCTTAGACACCATCATTCCACATAGCAAAAAGATAGGGTTTCTAAGAAAATTGAGAAAGCTAGAAGATAAATGCCTCAAATAATCAAATGATTAAGGTCTCATTCATGGCTCTAGTTTTCAATGTTTTGATAAAATATTTATTAAACAAAATCCATGAATGCTTAAAAATGTTTTAATAAATAGAAAAAATACAATAGGATAGAATTTTATTTATAATTAAGACTACCAAAAAAAAAATTTGCTTTTGAAAAACCATCTGAATTAACCCATATTCATAAATAGTAATCATGAAGAACCCTGCTGATTCCCTTATTCATAACTCAACTAATAAACTTTGAATTGAATTCAGCACTTCTGAAAGTAGAGACAACTTGTCTAATAATCAAAAATCACATAAACTTTACCCCTATTGACTTCATTCGAAGATGTAAAATATTCTTATATGCCTTTCAGTATCAATACCATACAATACTAATCCAGATACGTCACCTCATGTCGGCTTCAGTCACAATAGTTAACTCTGGCTTCAGCCATAACGGTCGGCTCGCTTGCCTCTGCATCTTTTAGATCGACCACATCTTCCTCAACAATATCCGTATCACTGATCTGTTCATTTGTAGCCTCTGCTTCTATTATTAGCCCTTCACTGTTTGTCTATGAAAGTTTCATTTTCCATATTCACACACTCGTTAGCCTCCTGCTTCTGGTCCCTCTTGAGTTTCAATTTCAGTATTCCCAAGTTCGCTCATGGGTTTCCAGCTTTCTTGAACTGGATTCTCCCCTTCTTCATGAGGATGGGTTTCGTTAAGCCCAGCAAGTGGACCTGCTCCATTGAAAAGGCCGCAAGAATTTACCTGTAGTCCAGTAGAACTTTCCTCCATTACTTGGTTATTCGTCACTTGCAGCTCTGTCATGGGTGTCTCGCTATTGATTTGAGTACATCGCAGATCAATCGGGAATTGAATCGACGGTGATTGGACTTCGTTGCAGCGGCTGGGATGTAGCTTATTTGGATCTTGCCCCTCAATTCTTATCTCCCTCGTACGGTGATCAGCTGGAGCTTGTATTTGCTGAATTATATCCCGAGCAGCATTAGGATTAGATGTACCAGAGCTCATCAGATTTGCGTCGTTTGAAGCTGTTTCGCCATTCTTGACAGGGAGCTTCATGGCACGAATGTGGGTTTGTGCGTTGCAGGTTCCTCTGAGTTGATGAAGAGAATTAGAACTCTCTGAAATTAAATGGTTTGCCTGTTGAGGTTCTTGAAGCTGATTAGGATGGCTGTTTATTGAATACTGAATGGGCCTAGATACTACTTCCACTCCCGCTCCCACTTCAGGCCCAACAATATTGCTATTGGAGGCAGCCGGATTATTTTCTACTTTACCTCTTCGTCTTAGCCTGCTACCCACTCTGTTGTGTACTTGAATATTGTGTGGACTTGCTTGTTGAGATTGAGGAGGGGATGTTAATTGCATCATTCTTGCAGAATCAAACACGTAGCCCCTCTGAAATTGCCCATATCCATTCATTTGTTGTTGACCGCCAGGAAATGCATTGATGTAAGAGTTAGGAATCGCTAGATCTGAACGATGCGCTGTCACAGACCCTGTGCTGCTTTGAGCGGGTGTTGGTGTGGGTGTGGGTGTGACACTGGGAGTGGGAGTATAAAGATTTGAAGGATACCATGTTGTATTTCCTCCTTCTCTTCCTGTGGGTGTGCGAGTATCATTAAAATAAGTATTAGGAATTGGTTGATCAGAACGATGCTCTATCACAGGCCCTTTGCTACTTTGAACGGGTGTGGGTGTGGGCGTGGGAGTGGCAGTACTGGATGTGGGAATATGAGGATTTGAAGAATACCATGTTGTACTTCCTCCTACCCCTCCAGTGGGAGTATTAGGCTTTGATGAAGGTGAATACCATGTTGTGCTTCCTCCCACTCTTCCTCTAGGTGCTTGTGTGAGAGTAGTCCCTCTTCCTACTCCAGCTGTAGGAGTAAATGTACTTGTTCTGATCCTTTCAGGGTTCTGTGAAAACTGTGCAGTAGAATATGTAGGGGCTGCAACTCCAGCTGTGGGCGTAAATGTACTTGGTCTAACCCTTCCCGGGTTCTGTGAAAACTGTGCAGTGGAATATGGAGAGGCTGCAACTCCAGCTGTGGGCGTAAATGTACTTGGCCTGACCCCTTCCGGGTTCTGTGAAAACTGTGCAGTAGAATATGAGAGGGCTGCAGGTGATGAATATGTGCCGGTAGGGCCATACTGTCTTTCAATTCTTGCGGCAATGGCGGGCTTTGCCTGATCCAACAACCATTGTATAGTGTGCGCGCTCTCTTGGAAGCCCAGCAAATGGGTGAGCTCTAAAAAATCCTTGGATGCCATTGGCAATATCCAATCAACGGTTTGGCCACCTCTCTCGAACCCCAGCTCTCTGGTCAGCTCTTGCAAGCGTTCTGTTTGAATTGGGAATAACCAATCCAGCTGTCTACGCGCATTGTGAAAGTCTAGCGACTCTTTGGTTCTGACCATTTGCAGTAACCATTCGATGGTTTTCCCGCAGTTGTCATAGCCCAGTTCTCCGGTGAGCTCTGTGATGCCTTTGGCTCCCTCAGGCGTAGGCAATAAAAAATTGATGGTGGATCGTAGACTTTTGAAATCTAAAGCTCTGGCAAGATCGTCTAACCTTTCTTTGCAAGCATGAGGCACTTGAACTCTAGGGGCCCTCGTTGGCGCCTCCTGCTTCATTTCTCCTCCTTCTATGTCGGCTTCTGTGGTTGTCAACTTCCTTTTTTTGGTGGAGGGGCGGGCAGAATTTCCCTCCGGAGTTGGAATACCAGTAGCTTTTCTTTCAGCGGGGTCCATCTAATTTGGGTTGAGTGGTGAGATGGACCGCCCTTCAATTGATCTCGGACTATCGCGTGAGGCGTTTGTTGCGAAGGAGAAAGAAACCAAAATCTTTGATGAAGGGTTTGTGATAGAGTGAGTGTTTATATCCCATTTACTGGATGCAACCCACCGCCCTCATATTTCGGTAATACAGGAACTTTCAAAGTAATGATAAATGGTTGGTTCGTTGAATGGTTTACATTGAGCGTGCTATGAAAATTCAAATATCGATTTTAAAATTGAAAATATCGATTTGAAAATTGAAAATGTTTTAAATATTATTAAACTCAAATAAAATGGAATGGAAATATAAATTTTTTACTTCCACTTTTTAAAATTTTATTTTGATTATTTATTTATTTTAAAAACTAGTTGTTTAATATAACCGTTATTTATTAATATTTGTTTTTAATAATTTAATAAACTATTATCACAGTTTAAATATTGTTTTTCAAAAACTACCACACATTAAAATAGCCGTTACCATTACTATTTATTTTTATTAATTAATGATAATATCATTATTTAAATATTTTTTCAAAAACTAGTCGTTAAATATATATGTTACATATTAATATTTTAATAAATTAATAGCCTAATATCATTATTTAGATATTATTTTTCAAAAACTACACGTTTAAAATAGCCGTTAAATATACATGTTTTTAATAAATTAATATAATACTATCATTACTTAAATATATTTTTCAAAAACTAGCCGTTTAATATAGTCGTTACTTAATAATATTTGTTTTTAATATATTAATAAATTCATATTACAAGTTAAACATTATTGTTCAAATATACCCCTTACTTGAAATTATGTCTCTACATTGCTCTCTATTTAAGCCTTTGCCATGGTTTGCCTATTCCTCTGGTGATCCTGATGAACCACAATTGTTGGTTCGAAATGCATTGGCCTAAAAATTCTCTCATGTGATTTCTATGGAAAGACTTTGTTTAATTCATTATGGATCATTGAATATAGAAATAAATTAAATATTTTTTATTTTTTATTTACGTGTTATTAAGTAAATTAAAATATAAAGTTTATGTTTTTTTGAAAATTATTATAATTTTATTAATAAAAATAAAATTTAGATTTTTTCTTTTATTATTATTTTTATATTAATTTGATATTATATTTAATATTCTTATTTTAATAGTTAGTTACGATAACTTATTTAACAAGTTATTACAGCATTTTCCTTATAATAGAAGAATTAGAATAAAAATATTAATATTATTCATATATTTATTATCAATTTAAAATAATAATTACAGGTATTATAACATTAACATAATAATAATAATTATTATCTAATTTTAAGGTCATGACCAAGCGAGACAGTAAGGTGTATGAGACCCCTTTGTTTGTGGGACAAGGGCTCCACCTCCGCCCAAGTTGCTAAGTATATGAAGGCATACATACTCTACCCCCTCTAGTTTCAAACCTTTGACCTCTTAGAAGGAAACACGTGCTCTTAACCATTAGGTTTACTCAAGCTGTATAAATATTTGCACAACTATATAAATTAAATATTTGGTAGACATCAATATTTATGAATCCATAATAATCATAAAAATACTTCATAATACATCTTATGTTACTAAAATTTAAGACAACATAAAAATTAATTAAATTATAGCTTCATTTTAAATTATTATTATTAATTATAAAAAGAATTAATAGATAAGTTAAACATGTAGATTTAGTTTGTTGGTTGGATGGGGAGTTGAGATATTTTCTCAACAAGTAGTGTCCTAGTTTGGAATTAGTTGGATCTCATAAGAACTATTTGTGGCTTGTATTCTGGTCTTGATTAGGCAATATATGAATAGTTTCTGTATCAATTTTTTTTGCACTATGTGTTATCCTCAGATTTTTATTTGTTTTTAGATTCTGTATGGGCTCAACTCCCTCATGGGAGGGCCCAGGAAGATGCGAGGCTCATGACTATTGATCCTTTATAAATAAGTATGTTAAGAAAGAAAAATGATTGATCTTTTCTGAGCATTCGTTTAGTTTTTTATGTAGTTAAATTTGTGTGTGTCCATCACTTTCCTCTGGGAACTGTTTATGTGGCAACAAATCACACTCATACAGAGGGAGCCGTGGTTGTATGGATTGGGGACGATCATATGCAAAGATATGAAGCCAAACGTGTTGATATAGTCTAGGCGAGCATTGTGTTGGAGTAGAGCCTGTATGAAGTCAAGCTTACGACCTAGCATGTAGATACGATCATGATGGCATTTAAATTTAGGCTATTGTCAGAGCGAGTCATCCTCCCTTTGAATTGATGTCTAATGAAATGGTGCTAGTAAACAAACTTGGGTAATATGGATGCCACATTAATCTTGAAGCTAGCATCAAAGTGTTTCGGTCATTTTGGGGATACGAACTCATCCAGGAGGAGCCTTTGGAGTAGCCACAGACCAAAGAGGATCTTCGTAGTCATTCTTAGTTATGGGTAGGCGATATTAGACCCGGATCAAACCATTGATCCTGATAATTCCCATGGATGTTTTCTTATTACTCCTGCAATGGTGACTCGTTGCAAAAATAAGTTTGACAACAGTTGCATCTTGATCTTGATCCATTAAATGCGTGCATCTTTTTATATATCAAAATGCATAATCCAAATGACATGCCAAGCGACGTGTAGTGATAACACAAGATATTGTTGGAGAAAGCCTTTCAGGAGAAACCCAATTGGAATATGAGGTTTCTTTGCTCTATCTTTTTCTGAAGGGAAATTAATGCAAGTACAAAGAAGTGATAGTTGTGGCCCATATGATGCTAAAGTACAAAAATCGTATCTATTTTCTCTCTCTTTATGTCCACTCTTAGATACCTTGCTCATATAAGGAAAAAATGCACTCAAATATAATGGAACCCATTTTCTTCTAAGTGGTCTAATTATAAAACAACCTCATAACCAATTAGGGGTTACATTTGACCAATTCAACTTACAATATGAGTCACATATTAACCTATCTATATACTTATTCATAGTTCCCACATGCCTAGCACTATTTCCATGATTAACAAGGGTTGATCTGGCATCCTCTCAAATTATGGCAGTCAATTTCAAAAGGTCAAGTTTTGGGAGGTAAGAGTTTCTCATACAAGCTCCGATTGAGGTGATAACTTGTTGCATCATTGGAAAACTATTAATGTGTATGTTATGAAATTTAGGTATATTCTAATGTTGAAACCACAAAAAGTGATCATTTAAGGCCTGAAAATGGCTCTCAATTTTTTTTTCACTAAATATTTTCTAAAGTGGTCCCACGAGTGAAAATTACCCTATAAGTTGATTCCTCCAAATATTCCACTCTAAATTCATTGCGATGGATGAAAAATAGTATATTGATCCTATTTCGATCAGTCTTCTTTCTTACACATTTATACTTGCAACTTGTGTATCTCCTCTATAGGATCTTAAGGGTTGTTAATGATTTGTCATCAATGACTAGGGTTTTATGATTGTTGGCTTAATTGATCTCGATCCCCTTCAACTATGCACAATATTCTAGATAAACCTAATTGTGCTACCAATATGATCCATAAACTACTATGGATATTTCATTAGAGATTTTGTCATGACATATTTCATTAAATTCTACTTAAAATCCCAAATCTATACTACGAGGGTTATTTTCCTTAAAATCTTGGATTTATTAAGTTATTTCTTTTATGCATGTAATACAGAAAATATGAAAAATAAAAAATAGACAAACTTGCTATCACTCAAAACCATAATAACACAATATATGGTTGGAGAAACCCTTTTGGGGGAAACCCCCATTAGAAGATGAGGTTTCTTTACTCTATATTTTTCAGAATGGAAATAATGCAAGTACAAAGAAGTGATACTTGTAGCCAACATGATGCTAAAGTACATAGACCCCATCTATTCTCTCTCTCTCTTTGTGTCCACTCTTAGATAGTTTGCTCATTTAAGGAAAAAATGCACTCAAATATAATGGAACCCATTTTCTTCTAAGTGGTCTCATTATAAAACAACCTCATAACCAATTAGGGGTTAAATTTGACCAATTCAACTTACAATATGAGTCACATATTAACCTATCTATATACTTCCTCATAGTCCCCACATGTCTAGCCCCATTTCCATGAATAACAAGGGTTGATGTGGCATCCTCTCGAATTATGGCAGTCAATTTCAAAAGCTCAACTTTTGGGAGGCAAGAATTTCTCATACAAGCTCTGATTGAGGTGATAATTTTTTTCATCTTTGGAAAACTATCAATGTGTATGTTACGTAATTTAGGTCTATTCTAAGGTTGAAACCACAAAAACGGGTCATTTAAGGCCTGAAAATGGTTCTCAATTTTTTTTCACTAATTTTTTTTTAAAGTGGTACCATGAGTGAAAATGGCCTCATAAGTTGATTCCTCCAAATCTTCCACTCTAAAATCATTGAGATGGATGAAAACAAATATATTGATCCTATTTCAATCATTATTCTTTCTTACACATCAATAACTATAAAGTAATCCATTTAGCATAACCTTTTAATAATATATTTATTCATCCCATTAAAGTTATATGTAAATTTTTGGGCATTAAACTCCATGCCAATAGACTTACTAATGGAAATTAATATCTTGAATATTTCTAGTCTATTTCATTAAACCATTTAATAACTAGTAGAGATCCATCTCACTACAAATCTACCAATCAATGAGAGAGATCAAATTTCTCAAGATGCGAACTTATTTTGAGTGCATAACTTGAGGAAATGTTTGCACCTCAAGATATTTGATTCCTCTCAGCTCTTGATAGATCTCGAGTTAGATGAATCTATATTGGTTTTGAGCAATACAAACTCTCTCTTTACACACAGACACAAATATTGAATGTTTTTGTTATTAATATATTTTTTCGTATGTATATATTTAATTATTATTATTTTAAATGTTATATATCAAATCCAAATTAAACATTGGTAGGATTACCAATATTCGTATTAATGGAATACAAATTCTCACTCTTTCTCTCTATATATGTTTGATGTTAAACATTTTTACTCAACATGTATTTTGAAAAATTTGAGGTACAACCCATATTAAAGTTTTCTTTATTAATAATTAGTTTAATTTTATATATCAAGTCAATTTTAAAATGAAATAAATTACATATCTCCTTAGTAGTGGGAAGTGACAATATAGGAATTTATTTAACTTAAATCATTTTATTTTTCTTTAATATGGACATTGAAATATTTCCTTTATGATTAGAGTACAATATTTTTTGCTGTTAATAAATATATTTTTTAAATACCACATGTAAAGTAAACATAAAAAGAATCAAATAGACTAGAAGGATCCATCTAGAAAAATATATAGATGCAAAATTAAGGTGGAAATCAAAGTATTTTATATATAGATGACATTAATTTTTTTCGTTAATGCTATTTTTAATGTGTAAGTGTAAGTATTAGTTTATTATTTCAAATGTAATGTTACATGACATAATATCACCTACAAATAAGAGGTTAGTTAACAAAATTGAACCAATCTTTATATCTTCAGCATTGTCTCTCCTTTTTGCTTCCATGACTACCTTTCTAATCTATTTGGCTACAAAAAGGAACAATAAGGGGGATAGATGACATCCTTTAGTGAACCCATTTGGATTGAAAATTATGATGCTTCCCCATTAATCAATGAAGAAAATTTCATAGAATTTAAACAACTAAATCCACTTTACAATAAATATGTTAAATCTTATATTAACCAATATTAAACTTAGACGTAACTAGTTTTTTCACCATATGCTTTTGGTAGATCCAATTGGATGAGCATCATCATATTCCTTGTATTTTTTATATAATGAATCCCTTCATGTGTTGTACCTATAACTTTATCGATTTTCCTCTACTATAAGATCACACAATGTTTTGATGAGATTGCTTTTGATAGAACTTCTTTGATACTAATTGTAGTCACTTTTCTCTAATTTTATAGGTATAGTTACAAATGGATAAGAGCTCAAATTCATCAAAACATGTGAGAAGTCCAAACAAATTTGTGGTCTCCCACCTTCCTTGGAATAAATGGCATTAAGTAAACGAAACAACATTCTTCAGTGTAATAAAATAATAGGGTAAGAAGAGTTCCAAAGCAAGAATAAAGATGCACAAATGAAACGCTGAGTAAACAACAAGTTAAATAATGAGTGGAAGATTGAAGTGAGAAACAAGAGGAAAAAACCACACAAGGGAGAGCTTGAGTAGAAGAAACAAATATTGATGAATAAGGAGAAGCATTGGTCACCCCTTAACTTTTTAAGATGACGCAGGAACAAAAATTAGGAAGCACAAACATTCACAAGAGACATGTGAGGATACGATTCAAATTTTGATGTTTTATACCTTGGCATGTGTGCATGGGGTAAGAAAAAGAAAATTTGTAAGATAAAAGTAAGCAATAAGGAAGAGAGAACAACCACTGAATGGAGCATTATGTAAGAAGAGAAATATGTTATCAAGTAACAAGAAGAAATAGCCATTGCTTAACTTTTTGAAACAAATTGGGCCTTAAACTTGTCTAAAGTATCCATGCACAAGAAACAGGTCAATAGACTAAAATAAATGTGTGTGTTACCACCTTCCTTGCCATTAGTGGCGTTCAGTAAACAAATTATCATCCTTTAATCTACTAAGAATTTGGGTAGTGAAGAAAAATGATAAGGAAATAATGCATATCCCCTCACATAATGTCAAGAAAAGAAAAAGAATAGAATTAAGAGGAACACTATAGCAAGCAAGAAGGAAGAGGGATGGTCACATCAAGGAGAGTTGCATAAAAAGAGAAAAGTATTGTGAAATGAGGAGAAGCCTTGGTCACAAATTAACTTTCTTAAGACATATCGGGAGGCAAAATTGGCAAGCCTTCATACACAATTAAAACATGTGAGGAGACGAAATGATTTTGGAGTTTCCTAGCCTCCTTAGCACAACTAGCAAGGAGTAAAGAAAGACCATCCTTCAACATACCAAAAACTTGGGGTCACCAAGGAAAGTCAAAAGGCAAGGAGGAAAATTTTCAAATAAAACATTTAGAAAGAACAATGAAAATGGTTAAAAGGAGACTAAAGCATGCAACAAGGAAGTTGGAAGAGTACATATGGAAGAACCTAACAAGAAAATATAATATAGTCAAACAAGAAGAAGCATTAGGCACCACCTAGCTATTTGACAAGTCTACTCACTAACAAGAAAGATGTGGAGATACCAAATAAATATTTGATTTCTTAGACACCATCAATCCACATAGAAAAAACATGGGGTTTCTAAGAAAAGTGAGAAAGCTAGAAGATAAAGGCCTCAAATAATCTAATGACTAAGGTCCCATTCATGGCTCTCATTTTCAATGTTTTGATAAAATATATATTAAACAAAATCCATGAATACTTAAATTTTTTTTAATAAATAAACAAAATACAATAAGAATAATTTTATTTATAATTAAAACTACCAAAAAAACAATTGCTTTTGAAACACCATCTGAATTAACCCATATTCATAAATAGTAATCATGAAGAACCCTGGTGATTCCCTTATTCATAACTGAACTAATAAACTTTGAATTGAATTTAGCACTTCTGAAAGTAGAGACAACTTGTCTAATAATCAAAAATCACATAAACTTTACCCCAATTGACTTCATTCAAAGATGTAAAATATTCGTATATGCCTTTCATATCAATACCATACAATACTAATCAAGATACGTCACCTCATGTCGGCTTCAGTCACTATAGTTAACTCTGGCTTCAGCCATACCGGTCGGCTCGCTTGCCTCTGCATCTTTTAGATCGACTGCATCTTCCTCAACAATATCTGTATCACTGATCTGTTCATTTGTAGCCTCTGCTTCTATTATTAGCCCTTCACTGTTTGTCTATGAAAGTTTCATTTTCCATATTCAGATACCCCTTAACCTCCTGCTTCTTGTCCCTCTTGAGTTTCAATTTCAGTATTCCCAAGTTTGCTCATGGGTTTCCAGCTTTCTTGAACTAGATTCTCCTCTTCTTCATGAGGATGGGTTTCGTTAAGCCCAGCAAGTGGACCTGCTCCATTGAACAGGCCGCGAGAATTTACCTGTAGTCCAGTAGAACTTTCCTCCATTACTTGGTTATTCGTCAATGGCAGCTCTGTCATGGGTGTCTCGCTATTGATTTGAGTACATCGTAAATCAATCGGGAATTGAATCGATGACGATTGGACTTCGTTGCAGCGGCTGGGATGTAGCTTATTTGGATCTTGCCCCTCAATTCTTATCTCCCTCGGACGGTGATCAGCTGGAGCTTGTATTTGCTGAATTATATCCCGAGCAGCATTAGGATTAGATGTACCATAGCTCATCTGATTTGCGTCGTTTGAAGCTGTTTCGCCATTCTTGACAGGGAGCTTCATGGAACGAATGTGGGTTTGTGCGTTGCAGGTTCCCTGAGTTGATGAAGAGAATTAGAACTCTCTGAAATTAAATGGTTTGCCTGTTGAGGTTCTTGAAGCTGATTAGGATGGATGTTTATTGAATACTGAATGGGCCTAGATACTTCCACTCCCGCTCCCACTTCAGGCCCAACAATACTGCTATTGGAGGCAGACGGATTATTTTCTACTTTACCTCTTCGTCTTAGCTTGCTACCCACTCTGTTGTGTACTTGAATATTGTGTGGAATTGCTTTTTGAGATTGAGGAGGGGATGCTAATTGCATCATTCTTGCAGAATCAAACACGTAGCCCCTCTGAAATTGCTCATATCCATTCATTTGTTGTTGACCGCTAGGAAATTCATTGATGTAAGAGTTAGGAATCGCTAGATCTAAACGATGCGCTGTCACAGACCCTATGCTGCTTTGAACGGATATTGGTGTATTGGTGTAGGTGTGGGTGTGACACTGGGAGTGGGAGTATGAAGATTTGAAGGATACCATGTTGTATTTCCTCCTTGTCTTCCTGTGGGTGTCGGAGTATCATTAAAATAAGTATTAGGAATTGTTTGATCAGAAAGATGCTCTATCTATTGGTGTACATGTACTTAGACTTGTTGTGTTGGTGTACATGCACCTAGATTAGCTCCAGTTAACTTATTGCTTGCATGTGGCACATGTACACATTAACATAAGATAAAGCATAGTTAGCTTTAGTTATTGCATGTACAACTAAGCTTAATTTAGTTGCTTTTATGTATTTATTTTAAAACTAATATTGTAGAATCAAATTTTTCATTCTTTTCTCAATTCTTGCTTGGTTCCTTCCTTCTCTTGCAAGGTTGTTTATTGTTTTGTAGATCTAGATCTGTGTATCTCAAAAATCTTACATGGTATCGGAGCATTGGGATTTGTAATCAGTGCACAAGCAATTTTATTTGCAGGTTCAGAAGATTGAAGCAACAACAAAGAATGGATTCTAAATTGGAGTTTCCACAATCAACAATTCTCACTCCATATAATTATTTCGAATGGAAGCCAAAGATTCAACTTCATCTCAGAAGTAGAGGCTTATTTCAAATAACCATGGAAACGGAAGTTGAACCAACATCGGCAATGGAGAAAACAAGATATTTCAATCGCATGGACGAGGCCTTCGACATCCTATGTTTATCTATTTCTCCGGAACTGCTATTTCATGTTGAATCATGTTCAACTCCAAATGAAGTATGGAAAATTTTGGAAGGATTGTTTGGAAAACAGGATGAAATGCAAGGTCACATTCTCGAAAATGACTTAAACTCATTAGATCCGAGAAACTTTGAGAACATTCAAGATTTTTTCACAACGTATAAATCCTTGTTGGTTCAGCTAAAAGGATGCGGGATCGACAAATCCAAGCAAGAAAATCAGTTGATTCTTTCCATTTTATGAAAACTTGGTCCAGAGTATGCAGTATTCGTCTCTACATTCCACACAGTCAGATCTGCAACTGGTGCAGCTTGGAAGATGCCCTCACTGGATTGTTTTATTCATTCTTTGATGCATGAGCAAGATAATCTCATCAAAATGGGCACACTTAAAAATTCCAAAGCGCATGCACTTACTGTGCATGCAAAAGGAAAGGAAAATTCCAAAGACCATCAGAAAGGAAAAGGGAAGAAGGATCCTGATCCAAGAAAGGGAGGACATCCCAAACCCCCTGATGGATCATCTGGCTCAAAGGAAAGGAAAGGAACGAAAGGGAAATCAATGTGCAATTATTGCCAACGTGGTTTTCATCCTGAATCTGCATGCATGAAGAAGACTATAGATCTTATGGCGCAGACACTCCAGCAACACAATCTTGGAGACCACATTCCTGAGAATGCTAAGAAGAGGTCTGGAGATAAAGCACCAGATCCAAGAGGTAACGGGCATGCTTTCATTTCTCTTCATTCTGCACCACAGTAATGGATCATCGATTCAGGAGCTTCACATCATATGGCTTCTTCAAAGGAATCCTTTTCTTCTCTACATGCATACTTAGGTCCTCCCATTCTCATGGGGGATAATTCTGCAGTTGCATCAATTAGACAAGGAAGAGTGCAATTCAAAGATGGAAGTTTTGAAAATGTCTTGCATATTCCAAGGCTTTCTGTGAATCTTCTCTCAGTGTATCAGATGACACACACAGGCAGTGGAAGGAAAGTGGAATTTACCCCAGATTTCGTGAGAATTTATGACATGCAAACCAATTTGAAGATTGCATCTGGCAAGGTAAATGATCAATCTCGTTTGTATACATTTTCTGATTTTGTTCCTCAATCAGATTCTATTTTGCTACTTACGCATGCAAATGAAGAAAGTAGGATTTGGCACGAGAGATTTGGGCACCTGAATTTCAGATATATGCAACAACTTAGTAAGCAAGGGATGGTCAAAGGATTGCCAACCATTGAATTTTCAGACACTGAGGAAATAGGGAGCTTGACCGACGACCAAGACTCGAACTCGTCACCTGCAACTGGTGGTAAGTCAGTTTCTTCTAATGCTTCTTCTTCGTTAGCCGATCAGGTAGAGCTGGAACGGAAGGGGAGCGAAATCAGTGTCATCTCCTCCGAGAACATTCGTATTACTTCTTGCGATGAGGAGAAATCGTGCAAGAAGCTGTCGTCGTCGCAATACAAGGGCGTCATCCCACAGCCCAACGGACGTTGGGGCGCACAGATTTATGAGAAGCATCAACGTGTGTGGATTGGCACCTTCAACCTGGAAAAAGACGCCGCCAGGGCTTACGATAGGGCCGCCGTGAAGTTCCGCGGCGTTGATGCCGTGACGAACTTCAACATGATTGATACTCACCCGGAGGCCGTCTTTCTTCGCCGACACTCAAAGGAAGAGATCGTCGACATGCTCAGAAAGCACACCTACGACGAGGAACTCGACTAGAACAACAACGCTAGCTGGAATAAGAGCTCTTTCGACATAAATCTCAAGGTCGCGGGCTCGATTCCCCATGCGCCATGCGAGCACCTGTTCGACAAGGCCATGACGCCCAGCGACGTCGGAAAGCTGAACCGGCTCGTCATCTCAAAGAAGCACGCGGAGAAATACTTCCCACTTGACGTGGCAGCGGTCGGGGGAAAGGCGAAAGGGTCTTGCTAAATTTTGAGGACAACACCGAAAAAACATGGCGGTTCCGCTATTCTTACTGGAACAACAGCCAGAGCTACGTGCTCACCAAGGGCTAGAGGCGCTTTGTCAAAGAGAAACACCTCCAGGCCAGCGACATCGTTACCTTTCAGCGGAGCTCCCTATCCCGCCACCTCTTCATCACCTTCTGCCGCCGCCCCAACAATATCCTCCCTCCGGCTGCTCCGCTGCCGCCGCAACGCTGCCCACCATCCGTTAACCCGTTTGCCATGGTAGGGTATCCTAACTGGGCCCAGTTCTTCTACGTGCCGCCGCCAGTCATGAATGCCATCCCTCGTTCTTCGACTCCCGGCCGTGGCGGCCACCCCAATTCTCACGACCCCGGTGAATTATGTGATAAGGCGGCGCAGTCGACCCAGTTAGATGACGGGAATCCGTCGTCGTTGGTCTTTGTGAACCTCCTGAGAGCCTCTCTGTCAATAGACGACAATTCCTTTTCTTCTTCTTCTGTCCGTCTGTTTGGCGTGAACTTACAGCAGTCGCTGTTAAGTCTTTTCTCTACTTTTGCATTATATTTTGACGGGGGGTTTTCCCTCTTTCCTACTTTTTTATGGATTGTATATGGGTACCTAAAATGGCCGTGTTGCCGGGACTCATTCATTTTGCATCACACTCACCTAAGTTATGCTTAAGGGGGGGTGTTGGTGTACATGCACTTAGACTAGCTGTGTTGGTGTACATGCACCTAGATTAGCTCCAATTAACTTATTGCTTTCATGTGGCACATGTACACATTAACATAAGATAAAGCACACTTAGCTTTAGTTAGCTTTAGTTATTGCATGTACAACTAAGCTTAACTTAGTTGCTTTTATGTATTTATTCTAAAACTAATATTGTAGAATCAATTTTTTTATTCTTTTATCAATTCTTGGTCGCTTCCTTCCTTCTCTTGCAAGCTTGTTTATTATTTTGCAGATCTAGATCTGTGTATGTCAAAAATCTTACACTATCACAGGCCCTTTGCTACTTTGAACGGGTGTGGGTGTGGGCGTGGCAGTACTGGATGTGGGAATATGAGGATTTGAAGAATACCATGTTGTACTTCCTCCTACTCCTCCACTTGGTATGGGAGTATTAGGCTTTGATGAAGGTGAATACCATGTTGTGCTTCCTCCCACTCTTCCTCTAGGTGCTTGTGTGAGAGTAGTCCCTCTTCCTACTCCAGCTGTAGGAGTAAATGTACTTGGTCTGACCCCTTCAGGGTTCTGTGAAAACTGTGCAGTAGAATATGTAAGGGCTGCAACTCCAGCTGTGGGCGTAAATGTACTTGGTCTAACCCCTCCCGGGTTCTATGAAAATTGTGCAGTGAAATATGGAGAGGCTGCAACTCCAACTGTGGACGTAAATGTACTTGGTCTGACCCCTTCCGAGTTCTGTGAAAACTGTGCACTAGAATATGGAGGGGCTGCAGGTGATGAATATGTGCCGGTAGGGCCATACTGTCTTTCAATTCTTGCGGCAATGGCAGGCTTTGCCTGATGCAACAACCATTGTATAGTGTGCGCACTCTCTTGGAAGCCCAGCAAATGGGTGAGCTTTAAAAAATCCTTGGATGACATTGGCAATATCCAATCAACGGTTTGGCCACCTCTCTCGAACCCTAGCTCTCTGGTCAGCTCTTGCAAGCGTTCTGATTGAATTGGCAATAACCAATCCAGTTGTCTACGCGCATTGTGAAAGTCTAGCGACTCTTTGGTTCTGGCCATTTGCAGTAACCATTCGATGGTTTCCTCACCGTTGTCATAGCCCAGTTCTCTAGTGAGCTCTGTGATGGCTTTGGCTCCCTCAGGCGTAGGCAATAAAAAATTGATGGTGGATCGTAGACTTTTGAAATCTAAAGCTCTGGCAAGATCGTCTAACCTTTCTTTGCAAGCATGGGGCACTTGAACTCTAGGGGCCCTCGTTGGCACCTCCTGCTTCATTTCTCCTCCTTCTATGTCGGCTTCTGTGGTTGTCAACTTCCTTTTTTTGGTGGAGGGGCGGGCATAATTTCCCTCCGGAGTTGGAATACCAGTAGCTTTTCTTTCAACGGGGTCCATCTAATTTCGGTTGAGTGGTGAGATGGACCGCCCTTCAATTGATCTCGGACTATCACGTAACGTGTTTGTTGCGAAGGAGAAAGAAACCAAAATCTTTGATGAAGGGTTTGTGACAGAGTGAGTGTTTATATCCCATTTACTGGATGCAACCCACCGCCCTCATATTTCAGTAATACAGGAACTTTCAAAGTAATGATAAATGGTTGGTTCGCCGAATGGTTTAAGTTGACCGCGCTATGAAAATTCAAATATCGATATGAAAATTGAAAATGTTTTAAGAATTATTAAACTCAAATAAAATGGGATGAGAGAAATATAAATTTTTGACTTCCATTTTTTAAAATTTCATTTTGATTATTATTTATTTTAAAAATTAGTTGTTTACTATAGCCCTTATTTATTAATATTTGTTTTTAATAATTTAATAAACTATTATCATAGTTGAAATATTGTTTTTCAAAAACTACACGTTTAAAATAGCCGTTAACTATAAATATTTTCAATAAATTAATAAAATACTATTATTGCTTAAATATATTTTTCAAAAACTAGTTGTTTAATATAGTCGTTACTTAATAATATTAGATTTTAATACATTAATAAATTATTATAATTTAAACATTATTGTTCAAATATAACCCTTACTTGAAATTATGTCTCTACATTGCTCTCTAGTTAAGCCTTTGCCATGGTTTACCTATTCCTCTCGTGATCCTGATGAACCACAATTGTTGGTTCTAAATGCATTTGCCTAAAAATTCTCTCATGTGATTTCTACCTAAAGACTTTGTTTAATTAATTATGGATAACAGAAGCTTGAATACATAAATAAATTAAATATTTATAATGTTTAATTTAAGTGTTA
>APFE030527851.1:122631-193315 GCA_000404065.3 Pinus taeda
ATTTAGTTTGCTGGTTGGTTGGGGAGTTGAGATATTTTCTCAACAAGTAGTGTCCTAGTTTGGAATTTGTTGGATCTCATACGAACTATTTATGTGGCTTGTATTCTGGTCTTGATTAGGCAATATATAAATAGTTACAGTAACTTATTTAACAAGTTATTACAGCATTTTCCTTATAATAGAAGAATTAGAATAAAAATTTTAATATTATCATATATTTATTATCAATTTAAAATCATAATTTACAAGTATATAACATTAACATAATAATAATTATTATTATCTAATTTTAAGGTCATGACCAAGCGAGACAGTAAGGTGTATGAGACCCCTTTGTTTGTGGGACAAGGGATCCACCTCTGCCCAAGTTGCTAAGTCTATGAAGGCATACATACTCTACCCCCTCTAGTTTCAAACCTTTGACCTCTTAGGAGGAAACACGTGCTCTCAATCATTAGGTTTACTGAAGCTGTACAAATATTAGCACCACTATATAAATTAAATATTTGGTACACATGGATACTTATCAATCCATAATAATCATAAAAATACTTCATAATACATCTTATGTTAGTAAAATTTAAAACAACACAAAATTAATTAAATTATAGCTTCATTTTAAATTATTATTATTAATTATAAAAAGAATTAATATATAAGTTAAACATGTAGATTTAGTTTGTTGGTTGGATGGGGAGTTGAGATATTTTCTCAACAGGTAGTGTTCTAGTTTGGACTTTGTTGGATCCCATAAGAACTATTTATGTGGCTTGTATACTGGTCTTGATTAGGCAATATATGAATCGTTTTTGTATCGAATTTTTTTTCACTATGTGTTATCCTCAAGTTTTTTATTTGGTTTTAGATTTTGTATGGGCTCGACTCCCTCATGGGAGGGCCCAGGAAGATGTGAGGCTCATGACTATTGATCCTCTATAAATAAGTATGTTAAGAAAGAAAAATGATTGATCTTTTATGAGCATTCGTTTAGTTTTTTATGTAGTTAAATTTGTGTGTGTCCATCACTTTCCTCTGGGAACTGTTTATGTGGCAAGAAATCACACTCATATAGAGGGAGCAGTGGTTGTATGGATTGGGGAGGATCATATACAAAGATATGAAGCCAAACGTGCTGATACACTCCAGGCGAGCATTGTGTTGGAGTAGAGCCTGTATGAAGTCAAGCTTACGACCTAGCATGTAGATACGATCATGAGGGCATTTAAATGTAGGCTAGTGTCAGAGCGAGTCATCCTCCCTTTGAATTGGTGTCTAATGAAATGGTGCTAGTAAACAAACTTGGCTAATATGGATGCCACATTAATCCTGAAGCTAGCATCAAAGTGTTTCGATCATTTTGGGGATACAAACTCATCCAGGAGGAGCCTTTGGAGTAGCCACATACCAAAGAGGATCTTCGTAGTCATTCTTAGTTATGTGCAAGCGATATTAGACCCAAATCAAACCATTGATCCTGATAATTCCCATGGATTTTTTCTTATTACTCCTGCAACGGTGACTCGTTGCAAAAATAAGTTTGACGCCACTTGCATCTTCATGTTGATCCATCAAATGCGAGCATTTTTTTATATATCAAAATACATAATTCAAACGATATGCCAAGCGACGTGTAGCTGATTGGTTAAGTTCATGTGGTTGTACGTTGGTTGAATATCATGGGGGCTTACTCAATGAACCTCTGGCATATCACATGCATTCGTGGCATACTAAACAATACCCCTAATTTGATTACATATTGGAAAACACCTCTAAAACTTAGATTATTTAACTCCCTACTAATATGAATTTAATACAACTTCCCAATTTAAAAAAACCCTACTTTCACTAGATATTGTATGTATCCTTTTTTATTATCATTTTTTATACCCCTTTATATTTTTTCATCAACTTTGAGCTCCAATTTTTATTCTTGCCAATACTAAAACCCCTCACCCCTTAACATATGCTCAATATATTATGTCATGTTTTCGTTAATATATATCCCCAAATATGAACCCACTTGTTATGGTATTTCTCCCCCAATGAATCCCTCACGTGGAATCCATGTCTTGGTTGTGTGCTGACACCTTATTTCCCACATGAATTGGTAAGCATCTATTTCATGGTCATATTCTTAGCAATTTCAAAAACCACTTAAACTTCATGGTCATAGTCTTAGCGATTTCGAAAACCAATGAAAATATACTCAAAAACTAGATACATGGACTCCCGATCAAAAGAGAGTATTGTTGTAGTGGTGCTGGTTATCGAGGTTGTTGAGGGACAGAGCATTACGTTGACTATGGAGTTACTTTGTTCTAGTGTTATGTATCTTGGAAAAAATGTGTATCTTACACAAGAGGAGAAGTTTGGCTTGATGAGTTGTATGGGTAATTGTTGAGTTATGCATTTTATTTTTCAAAATTATATGGAGTTTTTATTTCATACATATTAAGTCTCATCAACTCAATATGTGTATCTAAGTGTAGCATCCCCTGTTAAAAAAATCCATGTAAAAATAATAAAGGTAAAATAAGACCTTGGTCATAGGACACATATTCCAAGTTGAGTGTTGGAAAAAACATTCTAGTGTGGGCGTTCATTTGGTTTTTTAATTAGTATGGAGATTGGTAATGGCAAGGGCAAACGCTTTGGAAAGGAAAAGAGTCATTATTTGGCATTTTATTTATGAAAATGATGGAAATTAGGAGAAAAGGAAGGTGAAGGGTCACAGGTTGCATGTGAGGAAGAAAATGAAGGAAAAATAATGGAAAATGAAGAAAATAGAGGCCTCAATAATAAAAAGGCTTATGAGGATTAGTTCATGGGTTTGGATAGTTCTGTTTTGTAGTTCTCATTTCTCTCTATGTCTCTCTCTCACTCTTGGACACTTAGAGTTTCCTTGTAGCACTCTTGGAGGAGTGTGGCATACATGGAATTCAAAGCAATACGTAAAAGTAAAATCAGGAAAGTGCAAGAGGACATTGGGGTCAGGAGCTACAAAACAATTTTCCTGCAGGTACTGAGTTGCATATATGATTTCCTTGCTAGTTTTGGCATGCATGTGGTTATATGGTTATGATCTGTCATTTACAAGGAGAGTTTCCTTAATTGATAGTGGTTTTGCCTAGCCTTGCCATTTCCTTGATAGACATGCTATTATGGGTTGCACTTTTGTTTCCTAGTTGGTTCTCATGTACCTTCGGTTGTGGGTTGAGTTATTAGTTCCTGGAATCCTTGGTTGGAGAAATGATCTGGAAGCCCTGTAACAACTTGGGTTGAGTTACTATTCTTGGAAACCTTAGTTGAATAAATGTTGTAGAAGCCCGATAACAAATGTGGGTTGAGTTGCTAGTGTTAGAAGCCCTAGTTGGAACAAACGCTTCAAAGCCCTAGACAACTTGGCTAGAGACCAATCTGGTGATAGTTAATTATGTCCGATTGTGAGATGGAATCACTAGTTGAGGGTTGAGGTGGTTTGGCCTTTGGAAACCCTAGTTTGGTTTTGATTGGATTTTTTATGAGGTCCCGCATTCATGCTCGGAATATGGCATGGGGCTGATTGGCTAAAAGAATGATTTGGTTCAACCTAATTTATGGTTGGGTGGTTCGTGGAAATCCCATATCTGATCGGCTTATTCAATTATGAATAAGAGCTCTTCCTCATTGGTACTTTATGGGTAAATATAATTTTTTATATGTGGATTATACAGTTTTTATATCCTTGATATTTCTGTTGCTTATATTCTAGTTATGAGAGAGGTTTATGATAATGGAAATGTATGACTCTCATCATGTTTTGGTTAATCACTGAATGCACAATGAATATATGGCTTAATAGATGGCAATGTAGTTATTTTGATGAGGAAAAAATGCTTCTTAGTGATTCTCAAATAAGTGTGAGACTACTATGCTCAATTTTGTTGTTTAAACTCGTAGAATGGATATTTGACACATGTTTGAAAAAATGCTTGTCATGGCTAGTAGGGGTCCAGTCAAGTCATTTTTCACGTATTTTCATATGTATCATTGTCTTGATGTTACTTTTGATTTTTGGAAGTTTCATGGAGTTCTATGAAGTAGCCTAAGTCTTGGCCCTAAAAAAGGCACAAAATTTAGATTCGTTGGTAGAGAACACCATGGAAAAGTCCTGAGTCGCAAGAATGCATTGTTGTGAGAGTGATAGGAGGTTCTCAGTAACATGCATGCCCATGTCTATGAAACGATTGAGGCTTTAATGCAACAAAATGTAATTTTATCTCAAATTTTGGTCACCTCGATGGGTTGGATGGCTGCTGGGGGTTTTGTTTAATTTGTAGAAGATTAGGTTGGTTTTGTTCTATTAGTTCAACTTCCTGAACTGATACATAGGGAGGTGAATCATATCATAGAAAGCATTTTTCATATGTTTACCTAGTTTGGCTGGTTATTTGGGTAGATGTGGGAGGAGGATGTTACAAAGTGCTATGAGAGCATGGTTTCGTTCTCCTTGGGTGATGCCTAGTTTCTGTTTCCCTTAGATGAAAGTGTTGTCATATGTACGCGTCGATTGCATATAGGTCCTTGTGTTGTGGTCTATGTGCTTGTTGTGTATGCATGTCATTCATCATGATTGCAGTAGCATCGCCATATGAAAGTTGATGGTGCCATTATTGAATGTATTTGTTGTGAGTGTATGTCGATCATGCATTGGTTATGTGTGTTAGTGTCTGTATGTTGTTATGCATAGATTAGCTGGATGATTGTCATTGTGGATGAATTCATGGTATGTGGTCAAAATAGTCAAGCATTAATAAGTTGATAATGTCTGAAAATATGCTTATATGTTGGTATGATTATGTTTATATACGTATTGTGCTAATTTGGTTGGTCTTGCAGATGAGACATCCTCCTTGAACTATACTAAGGTATGCTAGTTTGTTTAATATTTGGTTTAGCTGAGATGATATACCTTGTAGGAAGGATAGATCAAAGATAACTATAATGGTGCTAGACTACAAAGGTTCCTCCTATGAATTAGATGAGTGGCATGGTGTTGGGCACTCTTCTGACTTAGCAGACACATTGAGGAGTTTAAAGGAATAAATAAAGTGTTGTAAAGTAGAGAATGATGGAATCATGCAGACACAGGAGAAACAAGTAGAATTCAATGCAGTAATTCTTTATTGTCAAGATTGAAAAGACAAATACCACATCGGATCACCTATGGATAGGATAATAGGACTAATGGGGCCTATAGTAGTACACCCCACAGTGGGCACAAGTCATACAAAGATGACACAATCATGGATGACAAGTTCTTCGATACTCTGGAATAGAGGGGTAATGGACACATGTACCATTCTAGTTATCATTCTGACAAGTATCATGGTCATCATCATTATCATCCTTATAGGACGAGTTTGAGGGAATATTTTCTAGATAAGTTCAAGAAAGAAAATCCACCTATATCCAATGAGGAAATGAAGAAAACACAAGATGCAGAAGCATGGTTGCTTGGAATGAATAAGTTATTCAGATTGCATAATTACTCAAAGAACATGAAGGAAATAATATCTATATATTCAGTCTTAAAGGTAAAGAAGGTATCTTGTGGGAAGATGTAAATAACGTGAGAGATATTTATGAGGAGGATTTGAATTGGATTTAATTTGAGAGACTGTTTACGAATAAGTATCTATCAGAGAGGTACTATGATGATAGGGAAAAAGAGATTTATGAGCTAAAGATGGGCTCTATGACCAATGAGATGTACACTAGCATATTTCTGAAGTTGTTGAGATATGTGCCTTACCTCAAGTAAGAGAAGGCCAAGATTCAAATATTCATCAATGGGTTTCCGATAGAATTTAAAGACAGGATTGAATTTGATGAGCCTAGATCATTGGAGGAGGCCATCAAAAAGCTAAATCATTGCTAAGAGCAATAAAAGTGTAGAACTAAGACAAAACCATATTAGAAAGGAAATACAAGAAATAAAGGGAAATGTGATAAGAAGTGAGCAAGGCCTCAGGACACAAGTAAAAAAGATAATGCAACATCGCACATGAAGTTCAATGCATATGAAAAAGGGTAGGGATTCATTTTGTGGAAAGAATAAGGGTGCAGGTTGGAAGCCTATACAGTGTTGGACTTGTGGAAAAGATCATCACACGAGAGATTTTCCACAACATCAGGGTGGTAGACACAGATCCATAGTACTCAACAAGCACAGAGAGTAGGGGATTTTGGACATATTGTTCCTCAAATATATGCACCATTAGATAATAAGCGAGAAAATCAACATGCATCTATTATCGATATGGACGATAAGATTTTTGATTAAGTTGTTTCTTTTATCGACCCTAGATCTAATTATAGTTATGTTAATCTTGACTTGATGGATGAGTGTGGATGTTAACAACACATTTGAAAGCATTGCCATTGGGTTCACATAAAATTCTTTTGTGTATGGATTGATTGTATCTCCATAGGCCCAAGGTGCAATGCTATGAAAAAAATATTGAGTGCTTGGATGACAATGGAGAACAGAGAGTCTTGTAGGGTAAGAAGAAGGAAACGTTATTTTGAATGGTGAAAGTTAAGAAGGCGAAGCATAGTCACAGGAAAGAGTGTGTGTTATTTATGGTAAATATTTCTAGTGACAAAGGTGAGGAAGTTGAGGATGAAAATGTTTTGAGTAGGTACCCGATTTTACAATAGTTTCAGGATGTATTTCCCTTAGATATTTAAAAATTTTTCCTCATAGGGAAGTGTATTTTTCTATTAAGTTGATACCACGGGTAGCATGAACATCAGAAGCACCATACTGGATGTTCACTCTAGAGTTAGGAGAGATGAAGTTGTAGTTAAAGGAAATGCTTGACAAGGGATACATTAGGCCAAGTGTATCACCATGAGGTGAACCAGTATTGTTTATGAAGAAGAGGGATGGTACTCTTAGGTTTTTCATTGATTACAGGAAGTTGAACAAGATGACCATTAAGAAGAGGCATCTGTTGCCGAGGATTGATGATTTGTTTGATTAGTTAAAGGGAGCAACAACGTTCTCGAAGATTGATCTGAGATCAAGATATCATCACACATGAATTAAAGAAGATGACATCCATAAGATACCTTTCCGAACCAAGTACATATATTATGAGTTTTTTGTAGTTCCATTTGGTATGAGTAATGCTCCAACTACTTTTATGTGTTTGATGAATAGTGTGTTACGTCCTTATCTAGAATTTTTTTTTATTGTACTCATTGATGATATATTGGTGTATTCTAAGAATGAACAAGAGCATTTCAAACATTTAGGAATGATGTTGAGATTGCTAAGATAGCATCAATTTTATGCTAATCTTAACAAATGCAGTTTCTTTCAGAAAAAGGTACATTACTTGGGGCATGTTGTTTCTAAGGAAGACACAACAATAGATCGAGAGAAGATAAGGGATACCATAGAATGGGCAACTCCTAGGAATGTGAATGAGGCAAGATCATTTATGGGGTTAACAGGTTACTATAGGAGGTTCCTCAAAATCAGATCAGCCACATCGGTCGACCCATAAGAAAAATAAAAAAAATGATAAATGGTTAGTTAGTTGAACTATTTCATAGTGGGTTAAACCATAGTTATTCAAGTTGACCATGTTATGAAAATTCAAATATCCATTTGAAAAATGAAAATGATATGTTTTTTTTTAAGAATTATTAAACATAAATTTTGAATATATAAAATAAAATGAAATGAGAAATATGAATTAAATATTTTTAATTTTTAATTTAAGTGTTATTAATTAAATTTAAGTATAAGTTTCAAATATTAATAAAAATAAATAATATGGTTTTTTAAGGAAATTGTTTGTAATTTTATTAATAAAAATAAAATTAATGGAATTGATTTTTTGTTTTTATTATTATTTTCCGCATTAATTTGATATTCTATTTTTTAAATAGTTAATTACAACCACTTATTTAACAAGTCACTACAGTATTTTCCTTATAATAAAGGGATTAAAAAATTAAAATGTTTAACATTATCATATATTTATAGGATATAACATGAAAAACATAATATTAGTACAATTATATGATTTGATAGTTCGTAAACATGAATGCTCATCAATCCATAATAATCTTCAAAATTCTTCATAATACATCTGACGTTACTAAAATTTAAAACAACATAAAAGATAATTAAATTATAGCTTCATTTTCAAATATTATTATTAATTATAAAAATAATTAATGTATAAGCTATATATATATAAAACATGGAATAAGATTATTAACATGGAGATTTACCTCTATTTAACCATGATATTCTTAATTTGTGAATAAGCTTTGTTACAATATTATGGCTTATAAATACCACATGCTCAAAAATCTCTAAACTTATCTAGATGGTACTTTTTTATATGAAATTTTTTAATTAAAAAGATAAAAATAACATAATTACTTTGGAGGTAAATCTCAACCGTTGATTTTCGTATGATACTATTAATATGCTACAATATTACATAGAGATTAAATTCCAATCATGGAATTAAAATCTTAAAAACCTATTCCAAAATAGATATTCTTATTCACATAATTAAAATAAATAAAATTACGATTTAAAAACAAAATAAAAACAATCATCGAAATGTGTAATTTGTTCACCTTAAAGATAAGGAATATAACAAGTTAACCTTAAAGATCATAAATATAGCGATTCTTGGAAATAAGACTTACACTAGTATATAGGTAGATTTAATTTGTTGGCTGGTTGGGTTGTTGAGATATTTTTTCAATGAGGAATGTTCTAGTTTGGAATTTTTTGGATCTCATAAGCATTATTTATGTGGCTTGTATTTTGGTCTTGATTAGCGGATATACGAATATCTCTTGTATCGAATTTCTATGTACTATGTATTATCCTCAAAAAATTTATTTGATTTCAGATCCTGTATGGGCTTGACTTGCTCAAGGGAGGGTCCAGGAAGGTGTGAGGCTCATGATTATTGATCCTATATAAATAAGTATGTCAGGAGAAGAATGATTGATTTTTTGTGAGTGTTCATTTAGTTTTTTATGTAGTTAAATTTGTGTGTGTCCATCGCTTTCCTACAAGAATTGTTTATGTGGGAAGAAATCACACTCGTATAGAGGATGCATTGGCTACATGGACTTGGGAGGAATGTATACAAATATATGAAGTCAAATGCGTTGATATAGTCCATGCGAGCATTGTGTTAGAGCAAAGCCTATGTGAAGTCGAGCTTACGACCCAGTAGGCAGATAAGATCATGAGGGCATTTAAATGTAGGCTAGTCTCAGAGCGAGTCATCGTGCCTTTGAATTGGTATCAAATGAAATGGAACTATTAAAAAACATTACCTAATATGGATGCCACGCTAATCATGAAGCTGGCATCAGATTGTTTTGGTCATTTTGGGGATATGAACTTGTTTAGGAGGAGCCTCTAGAGTAGCCAAAAACTAGAGAAGAGATTTGTGGTCATTCTTAATTATGGGCAAGCAATATTAGATCTGGATCAAACGCTTGATCCTGATCATTCCCATGGTTTTATGCTTATTAGACTTGCAATGGTGACTCGTTGCAAAAACAAGTTTTACGATACTTGCTTCTTGATGTTGATCCATAAAATGCATGCATTATTTTTATATCAAAATGCATAATTCAAACAATATTCGAAGTGACGTGTATTTGATTGGTCAAGTTCATGTGGTTGTGCGTTGGTTAAATCCCACGGGGGCTTCTATAACACCCCCTCCTAGGTTTACCCAAAGTAAACATGCTAACCAGGGTAAACATGAGAAGAGACACTAACATGAGAAGAGACACTTCTATGATCAGATTTCACCTCCTAGGTGACCTTAAGGAAGTGGAATCAATGGAACATCACACACAATCATCCAACATCATCAACAAAACTGTCAGGAGATAACTCAACAACTCTGACAATATGCCCCTCGGTCTTGTTATTGTTTTGGATCTCTTAGGCCATAGTCTCTCTCATGTTATGGGCAAGGGAGTGATAAAAAACATAAAGTTGCTATCACAAGGTTGCTTGCAAGTGACCGTGGACCAAAATTGCCAGTTTTGTGCAAGTGACCCTAGGATTTAAGCCACTTTTCTATCCTAGAATCTCGACCTCTACATAAAAGTTTCTACAAACTTCATAATTGATTAAAGACATGATAACAATTCCTATCAATCAAAATAAACCTTGAGACTAGGCCTGAGCATGTCCAACCAGAATAGAGATTGTGTCAAACACTTGGCATCAATGCAACCTACAGATCTAGGATACAAGTTAGAGCATTAATGAATTAAAAAACTTATGAAACATAACCAGAAGAATCACCTTCTTCACCATTGAACTACTACATCATCAATTAGGTGTTACATCAATCCATTTAACAACTACAAGTAAATAGATGGAATAACCATGACATTAGCCAGTCATTTAACCATGCTTATAACCAACATAAAACAATATAAATATCAGATATAAGGAAATAATTAAATCCACATATAAATCAGTGCAAAAGTAAGAGAAATTAGCTTTTATTAATCATAGGAAAACCTGACCAGGTTCCGGACTTCCATGTACCACCCAACTATAGGCATGGTTGAACCAAATGTATCTTTCATCTAGTCACCCCCGTGCAATATTCCAAGCATGAATGTGGGATATTATAGAAAAACCAATCCAAGAACAACCAAGGGAATCCAAAGGTTAAACCACTTCCACCCTCACCAAACCATGATCACACAAAAACGGTGTTGTGATCACAAATGAACCGAACCTACAATGCCATCCTGAATCCATCACTATCCTTGAGGAATTTTTCGCCTCCTTGTCTACCAGTGTTTACCATAATCCAATCCTTGATCACTAGGATCGAAACTGAGACAAGTCTTTTAGGCTTTACTGTAATCCAAATCCATATCATTATGCCTTAAATTGAGACTTCTCCCTAAGGCTTTACCATGTATCTGACCAAAATCAGTCGAGGGATTACTAAGCCTTTGGGAATGAACCTTGAGACCACCTCTGCCAAGTATTCTAAAATCCATCTGGCAAACCACAACTCAAAACTGAAATAAAACATCCCAACACCATGACATCCAGAAAAGGGAAAGGTTAAGCTGAAAGCCACAGTCATAACCTAACAAAACCATGTCGTTAACAATGAGAGAACCATACACCAACATGCAAAGCCATGTATGTCCAAACTAGATAGGAAATCACACATGCAAAGGGTTACTTGCATGTATTTGTGTTGATGTTACTTGATCCTGGTCTTCTTCCTTGATCCTTACTTTCCTTCCTTGCCCTTTTCTTGCTTTTCCTACCTTGATCCTATCTAGAGTGCTCCAAGAAAACTCTAAGTGACCAAGAGTGAGTGAGAGATAGAGAATAATGAGAGAGCTCCAAAACTGAATTGACCAAGCTTGAGCCAAGATCTTAACACCGACTAGGAATCCTGCGAATGGATCCTCAGAAACCTTTTTATGAATGAGGCCTCTAATTTCTTCATTTTCCATTATTTTCTTTCAATTTCCTCCTCACATGAAACTTGTGTCATTTTACATTCATTTTCTCCTATTTTCCTTTATTTTCATAAACAAATGTGCCAAAAATGCATTTTTTCATTTTCAATGACCTTTCCTTTTCCTTTGCCAATTTCCTTAGCCAAGAACACACATTTAGTGATTCCGACTAGGATATCTTTGCTCAACATTCATGTTGGAATATGTGTACCTTACACATGCTCTTATTTTCCCTTTATTAAATTTTATTAAATGAACTTTTCACTGGGGTTGTTACAGAACAACCCCCCCCCCCCATTTGGGAACACCATCCTCGGTGTTAAAGCACACCATGACCTCAACAAGACTACTAAAAAAAAAACATACTAGCCATGGATCTTTATAACTTAGCTCATTGGGGTATTTACAATGAAAAACCAAATCAGAGAAAAATAGCATGACAACATATTGTATACTAGAGCTTTATAGCACAACTCATTACGATATTTACAATAACCACATATACACATATGCACATTTCCTAAACCAACAAGTAAAAGGATACAATGCCTATATCAATCAACAAGGGAATCCAGAGAATCGAACCTCCACCCTGAAAGTATTTCCAAGATTCACCTCCTTCCTAGGAAGTTCAGATTCCACTGCTATAGTCAAAGTTGCATCTAATGTCTAACGATATAATCCTACACCACTTGTCCTCTCAGTGAACAGTTACCAGCTCATTGTTTTAGCGCACACTCCCAATGTGCATGTAATTCCATCTCGCAATCCTAATGACCAAAATAAATATATCCGTGACCTTCCCTTATATGTTACATAGTCGCTTGGAAAATCTGGTGACCCCCTTTCGTGTAGTCACTCACCTTCCAAGTTCCTTGGAATCCCTTATCTAGGGTGATCCATCCCTTGGCAAGGCTTTCTTACATCAGAAGATACAAAACCAAAGGCATATCTTTGCCTCATCATACCGGTCATAGCAAGCTCAGGGCAACCAATGGACACTATTGGGTACCAGTGTCCCACAATGGCACTTATCCTAAAGTACTTTACCAACATGCTACTGCATGTTGCAATTTCTTTTGTTGTCACTGTCAATTCTTGCAGACGATTTCAACCACCCAACTGGGCATGTTCATGAATTCTTGTGCCAAGAACATAATTTCCATTAGATTCAGATAAATCAAAATAACCTCAAATCATACCTCATTGGTAGTTCCTCAACAAGGTACACTTGCGATCCTGTTTTCTTACTGTCACAACAAGTCAAACTAACTATTTGATCAAAACATCATGTATAAACATATCACATCTGGTTAAAGATTAAAACAGAAGCATCATAGATCAACATCATAAATCACATGTAACCACCATAAAGAAGAATCATAGATCACATAAAATATTTCGGTGGATGTGCCACCTCTCTCTATCCCTTCTACTTCTAAAAATATTTCTTCTTGAGATGATGACAGCAACGATGACAATCCTCCCACACCTTCTTAGTATCCTCCTTCAGCGCCTCAGATTCCAAAATGGGTCCGTGCTACTTGGGATGAAAAAGGTGCGCTTGCCAATGATCCTATAGATCAGCAACGTACACGTTCTCAGTTCGATAGAGCCTCTTCTTTACTGGCTCTAGCTTTAGCTAATTATGATCCTGAAACCTTTATAGAAGATTCAAGCCATTGAGATTGGGATGCAGCTATGAATGAAAAATATCGTTCATTATTATGAAATGATACATGGGATATTTTTACTCTACCAAAGGGACGAAAACTTGTTAGATGCAAATGGGTTTATAGAACCAAGTATGGACTAGTTGGAAAAGTTGATAAACATAAAGCTCGTCTTGTTGCTAACAGTTTTTCACAAGTAGAATGCATTGACTATACTGAAACATTCTCCCCTGTTGCCAAAATGAACTATATCCACCTTGTTCTTTCCCTCGTTGCCTCTTTCAAATGGGAAGTCCATCAGATGGATGTTAAATCTACCTTCTTGCATGGGGACTTGCATGAAGAAATCTATATGGAACAACCTATTGGCTTTATATAAATGGACTCCAGCCTTGTATGTTAGCTTAAGAAATCCCTTTATGATCTCAAGAAAGCCCCTCAAGCTTGGTATGCCAAAATGGATATCTTTCTTTTAGAAACTGGCTTTTCTAGATGTCATTCTAATAATACTGTCTACACCAAGAAAGTGTGCAAGTCCCTTATCATTCTTTTTCTTTATGTTGATGATATTATCCTTACTGGTAGTGATCCCAACATTATAAACCATGTGAAGTCCAACCTTAAAAAGAAGTTTGAAATGACAGACTTAGGACACTTATTATTTTCTTGGTCTTCAAGTCTTGCAATCTAAGGATGGTATTTCCATTTCCCAGTACAAGTATGCCTGTGATCTTCAGAAGAATGTAAGACATCCCCTTCTCCCTTTTAGTCTGGAGCCAAAATTTTAGTCACTTGTACTTCACCTAAAGTTGATGCTACCTTATACCATCAACTTGTAGGAAAACTTTTGTATCTGACCCATACTCCTCCTGACCTTTCCTTTGTTGTTGGCCTTATTTCTCGGTTTATGCAAAACCCAAATGAAAGTAATTGGAAAGCAGATGAAAGAATAATTAATTGTGTTCGAGACGCAATTCAGTTCAGGATTCATTACAGTGTCCAAGCATCTCTTCTATTGGTTGGTTTCATTGATTCTGATTGGCTGGTGACCCTGATGATCGGAAGTCTACTGCAGGTTATGTGTTCACTCTTGGTTCAGGACCTATTACATGGGCTTGCAAGAAACAAAGTTCCATTTCTCTTTCTTCAGCAAAAGCAAAGTATCATGATGCTGTAGAAGCTAGTAAGGAAGCCCTGTGGCTTTGTCAAATACTATCAGGGTTTGGCTTTCAACAGCAACATCTGAGTACACTTTGGTGTGATAATCAAAGGTCCATTCAACTATGCAAAGATCGAGTCCAACATCAACGTAGCAAACACATTGAATTGCACATGCACTTCATCAAAAATCTCATTCATGATCATGTTCTTGAAGTGCAATATTGTTCAACAAATGATCAAGTTGCAGACATCTTTATAAAGGCTCTCATAGAGGCAAAGTTTACTAAACTTCAATTTATGGTTGGAGTTCAGGAAGTTGTCACTAAAGGGGGATAGGCTCTAATGCCTCCATCCTTCTCCTATTGTGTCATATTTGTACATCCTTGAATCCTATCCCAAGTTGTTCTTAGGTGCGGATGTTAGGATATTCCGACACATAGGAAATAGTTAAGTATAACTTGGTCTAGTTGTTGGGTAGTGGAGGTCCCGCGTAACAGTTTTGGGTCTGATAGCCTAGAAAATAGGATAAAAATATTGTAAACCTCCGAAATATCCGGAGCATGAAATGTAAAAGGTCGAGTCAAACGGTTGTCCGCCTAAGAAATAATATAAAATAGTAGGAAGTAAGTCGGTTCGCGGACCATAGGAAGGTATAAATAGAGCGCGACTCTATGAGGAAAGGCAGTTCCTTTTTGGATATAGTTATGGATTTGAAATGTAATGGGTTTTTATGGAAGCACTCCAAAAGATTTTGTAAGTCCGAGTTAGGGGTTAGGGTGATGGATACAGGCTCTGCAACTGTGTGTGTAGAGGCCTGGAAGAGTCCGTAGCTGTGTGCGCAGACCCCTGCAGCTGAGTGCATAGGGAAGATCTAGATGTACTGGTGATAAGTGTAAATAAAGATTAGTTTCTTCTGCGAATTTTGTGTTACAATATGAGTATCACGAATCCAATTGTATGAATGGTTGATATAACTATTTAATCTATGTGCATATGCTTATGTTAAAGATATAGTTGAATCTGATTTTAGTCTAATTGCGTAAACTGGTTAAATCTATGAAATGTTTTCTTAAAGATCCGTCTAAGTAGATCTAAGTTACAATACTTCATCAAATATATTAGATCTGTAAACAACACGATCATAGAAAGTTAAAATCATTCTGGGTCCGGATCTGTGTGAATAGAGAGCAGTACGAGGCTGCAGAACGATGCGTGAGACCTCCAAACCACATCCAAACATCCCAAGGGTGTGGAAACCTAGTTCCAGCACCCTCCCCTGCTACCTCAGGTGAGACCTCAGTCCGTGTTCCATGGACTATTGCGAAAAGGGCTGGTAGCTGCGAGATTTCCTTGTCTAAATAATTCTTCCAAACCTGGGTCAGGCAAAAAACCCACAAATCTAGAGGATGGATTCCCAGATGCATAGCTATATGTGATGCGCGTAGCGGATGGTCAATTTGAGGATATAATCCACTTCTTAACTACAAGAACCGTGCCGCAGGGATATTTTGTTTAGTAGAAGAAGGAATTAGTGATATGTGTAGTAGACTTCACCGTGATTGCAGGACACCTCTACAAAATGGGCAACGATGAAATATTGCATAGATATGTCCCAGAGTTTGAGCAAGGAAAGATCTTGGATGAAGCACATGGGGGGGGTTGTTGGAAGACATTATGTGGGTCATGCCACAGCCCAAAAGGTTCTTCGTGACGGATTATGGTGGCCCACTTTGCATTAGGATTCGAAAGTATACTTCCACGCTTGTGATGTATGTCAACGGACAGGGAAACCATCGTGGAGAGATGAAATGCCGCTCCAGCCAGAGCTGAAGCTACAACCATTTGAGAAGTGGGAAATCAATTTCATAGGACCTATTAAGCCTTGAGGAAAGATAGGCGTATGCTATATCATCACTGTGACAAATTATTTGAACCGTTGGGTAGAGGCACAGCTAGTTAAAGATTGCACGGCTGCAACAGTTGCGAAGTTTTTGTTCAAGAACATACTGACAAGGTTTTGCTATCCTAAAATTCTCATGAGTGATCGGGGAACACATTTTCTAAATTAAATAATCAATGCACTCACTGAAGAATTCCAAATATATCGCTAGCAAAGTGCACCATACCACCCATAAGCGAATGGGACCGTTGAGGCGTTCAACAAAATCCTGGAAACAGTGTTGACCAAGGTCTATAATGTGCAACGAAATGATTGGGACTTGCGCATACCTACTATGCTATCGGCATATCGAATCATGTGCAAAAAGTTGACGGGCCAGACACCTTTACGGTTAGTCTATGGTAAGGAAGTTGTTATGCCTATGGAATATATTGTGCCTAGTCTGCGAATCACAACAATCACAAGTATGGTAGACCATGAGGCTTTGGAGGAAAGGCTCACACAGCTAGAGGAACTAGAAGAGGAATGGTTTTTAGCCGGATTCCATCAGCAAGTACAAAAACAACACGAGAAGGCATGGCATGATCGCCATATCAAAGTGCGCACCTTCAAGGAGAATGATCTAGTATTTCTATACAATAGTAAGTTCGAGACATTCCATATCAAACTCTGAATGCATTGGTTGGGACCCTATGTCATCATAGAAGTTACCGATGGGGGCATGGTTAAGCTTGCCAAACTCAATGGAGACCCCTTCTCGGGCCAAGTGAATGGTAGTTTCCTGAAGCTCTATACAGGTGGGCTAGCAGCCCGACTGACCATCTATAGGATAGTCTCACCGCTCCAGCCAGTTGAAAGAGAGCGCAGGATGGTAAAGTATTCTGGGGAAAAGTAGCGTGAGTGCCGGGATATGCATCGATTTAGCCCATCACCAAGATCATGGGCGCGCAGTTCGAAGTACGCTGCTACGTTGCTATGAGCAAAGGTGACCATTCATGTCACTGTTCATGACAAGATGCCTACATTATGGTGAAAGGGAGTAGGTGGCGAGAAATTAAGAGAAGGAGTACGACCCAGATATGGAACAAGCTGCCACAAATTTTACACGGGGACACTAGACCATGCGGGAACCAGTAAAATTGAAATTTGAATCGCTTATAAATCATCGACAGGGATACACTAGGTGAACTACACTTTGGGAAAACATATGTTGAGTATCGATATGGTGTTGTTCATTATCTCTGCACAAGGAATAAGCCCGAGGGTGGTGATATGGTTGATGGAGCAATAGGACTCTCTTAGGAGCATGGTCTAGACAGTTGCGGGCATCTCGCAGACTGCAGCATCAATAGTAGGGAATGTACCGGAAAAGAGGAGATATGAAGCAGAATTGGTCTAGATGTCGTCGCCCAGCCCGGGGGTAGGTCGGTGAACCAAAATAATTAAGAGAAAGGATATAAAGATGGAGACCATGGGTAGAAACGAAGTTAATATGTCATCTCTAAAGGACCTTGAGGATTGGGATCTCACAGATAGCAACAGAGGTCTTGCAAAATTGCATCACAAGTTGCCACAGACAGTGCGAATAGTAGATACAAAGGCTAGAAATGGCTATGGTGGTACAAGGAGGTCTCATATGCGACTCCCCTAATAGAGTTAAAATCCTAGGAGGGGGTGTTTTGTGTTAACTGAGCAGAGCAAAATGAGCATTATTGGTCACAAGAATTGGTATAAACAATGAAGCAGGAGCTAGATGAAGTGTTGTAGGAGACAACGATGAAGCAGTGGGATGACGAGCGTCACTCAGAGGCAAGTGAACCACAAAGCCGCGACAATGTGTCTCGCCGCACCAACGAGTGACTCGAGACGAGTCATGATGATTTTGTTGGGGGACTTTTGGGAAGCGGAGGTCCCGCATAACAATTTTGGGTCTTATAGCCTAGAAAGTACGATAAAAATATTATAAACCTTCAAAATATGTGGAACACAAAATGTAAAAGGTGGAGTCAAAAGGTTGTCCACCCAAGAAATAATATAAAATAGTAGGAATTAAGTCGGTCTGCGGACCATAGGAAGGTATAAATAGAGCACGATTCTATGAGGGAAAGGCAATTCCTTTTTGGATGTAGTTTTGGATCTAAAATGTAATGGGTTTTTAAGGGAAGTACTCTAAAAGCTTCCGTAAGTCCGAGTCAGGGATTTTGGTAGTGGATAGAGGCTATGCAGCTATGTGCGTAGAGGCCTGGAACAATCCACAACTGTGTACATGGACCCCTGCAGCTGAGCATGTAGGGTAGATCTAGATGTACTGGTGATAAGTGGAAATAAAGATAAGTTTCTTCTATGAATTTTGTGCTACAATTTGAGTATCGCAAATTTGACTGTATGAATGGTTGCTATAACTATTTAATCTATGCACATAAGCTTATGTTAAAGATATAGTTGAATCTAAGTTTATTCTAAGTGTATGAACTAGTTAAATATGTTAAATGGTTGCTTAAAGAGCTATCTAAGTAGATCTGAGTTACAATACTTCATCAAATAGATTAGATCTGTAAACAACGCAATCATAGAAATTTAAAATCATTCTGGGTCCAGAACTGCACGAATAGCGAGTAGCGGGAGGCTGCAGAATAGCGTGCGAGACCTCTGAACCACATCTAGAGATCCCAAGGGTGCGAAAACCTAGTTCCAGCACCCTCAACTACTACCTCGGGTGACACCTTAGTCCACGCTCTATGGACTGTTGCTGAAAGGACCGGTAGCTATGGGATTTGCTTGGCTAAATAATTCTTCCAAACCTGGGTTAGGCCCATATAAGCCAACACTAGTGTAGAGTTAGATAAAGTGTGTTTCTTTACTATGTACTTTTGTAACTTACAATCCGACAGTGACGATATGTAGTGATCTGACAATTCATTCTCTCCTCGGTATTATTGACACTTGATCCATGGCTTAAAACCTGATTGGTCCATGATCTCTATTTAAAGAGCATGGAGGGTCATTTGTAGGGTAATCGTTCATGAGAGAAGCTTATGTAAATTTTCATTCTGTTATTAATAAATTACCTGAAGTGGACACATTGGCTCAGGCTGTGGACTGTTTCCCTCTTTGAGGGTTTTAACCACATCAACATTACTGGTGTATTGATTTGTGACATGTTTGTGAGCGGTGTCCTTTGGTGTTTTGTCTGAGGAACTTACCCTGTAAATTCCTACATCTCTTGGATCATTACCTTTGCTACAAGGTCCCAATTTATTCAGTAGCACGAGGATCAATATTAGTTGGTTTAATTAGTTCCATAATGACAATTCTATACTAGTAGCAGTTATATGTTGAGAAGAACAAAGGAGTGATGGTAGCAGTGCAAGTGTAGAGTTTACAACAATGTAGATTTCCCAATGGATAGTGAAGAGGCTAGTAGAAATCAAAGACTTAGGAGATAGTTGCAACACAGAAACACATTTAATCATTTCGTATTTTTGATGCTTCTCAGTTGTAGAAGTTGCAACATCATCAACAACAACAATGAGAGGGAATTTTAGTTGGGTTTTAGTGCAAATGGAGATTTGGCAACAATTCAGGATGTATAAGGTAGTGTTAGTAGCAGCACAGATGCAACATGATTCAACTACATTAAATGACAGATGAACCATAGTTAGCATAGTAGTTGATGGGTAGTGGCAAGAAACTATAGTTGTGAGACCTCAACAACATGTAAGAAGGATGATGTAGATACCGGGTGGTGTAGTAGTGTAACACTAGAGAACACCTTCCACACAGAGAGGGAATGTTAATTTTTGTAGCATACAATGGTGTTCTAGTATTAAACTTTGTGGAGGGGCTAAAACAAAAGAGATATACAAAACCTAGAAATAATTTCTACAAATTCCACTTAGAGATAGATCAATTAAATTAATTGACCATCATTTAAATTTTTTACTAAGTTAGGAAAACTGCTTAATTAATAGGACCTAATTGTTAAATGTGATAATTATATACAAACTCCAATAGATTGACTTTGAAATGATCTCATTCGTGATTAAGTTTTAATCATTGCCATTGAAGTCTCAACTAGAGATTATAAGAGGTTGATGGGTATATGGAGGATACATCAGTAACGTATATTCAGTGATTTAGACAGTTTGATTTTCTGGTGCAGATGATTCAACAAGAGAGATCGAGGTAGGGATGAGTAGCAGGTGGTAGAGGGTAAATAGAGAATACTTTACGAGGAGTTTTCAGTTATGGAGAGATAGTGAGAGGAGGCTAATATTATTTTATAGGAGGCTTCACAAGGGCCATGAAGTGCCTTAAGAGGGAAAATTGATTCAACGAACCAGGAGGTCAATAACATTATTTAGTGTTAGGAATTTCTTCCACATGGGCCAACAAATTTATCTCATATGTTTAGACGACCTGAATTGGGCACACAGAGGTAGTTCTATGCTATGCAAAATTCATCCTACGTACGGTCTACATAGACGTTGACACAAAGGAAGGTTTGGAGTCATTTGTGGGTGCAAACTGAACCACAATTTCTTGGAGAGGAGGGTAAATTCCCTCAAATACTTTTTCTATTATTTCTCTCAAACATAAATTCCAATTTGGCATCATTTTATTGTACTTAGAATTTATATTGCTACATAATAATAAAACCTTCAATGCTGCACATTTTTCCCTCACTCAGTTTTTTCACGAACAATTGTCCAAAATTAATTGTGTCATTTTTCTATGTGTTTGTGCTAGCATTTATTAGTTCCTATAATACTCGTGTAACCCATTATTGTTATTAGTACAACCCCTTTATTATATTGATGTACCCATGTAGTGCCCATATTGTTACTATCATGCCCCATAGAAGCCCACTATTGTTATTATTGTGCCCTTACATTATTATTGTTATGTTGGCTCTGATTATATTATGACCCCTTAAACTCCTATACATAGAAAGGATGTATTTTCATTTGGATCATCCAAGAATTGTTCATTTATGCAATGTAAAAGAGGTTTCCCCCTCTAAGAGGCTGAATTCTAAGGCATTCAACTATTTTTTCTATCTTTTTGTGAGTTGGTTTCATAACAGACACAAAGGAAGGTTTGGAGTCATTTGTGGGTGCAAACTGAGCCATGATTGCTTGGAGAGGAGGGCAAATTCCCTCAAATACATTTTCTATTATTTCTCTCAGACATAAATTCCAATTTGGCATCATTTTATTGTACTTATAATTTATATTTCTATATAATAATAAAACCTTCAATGCTGCACATTTTTCCCTCACTCGGTTTTTTCACGGACAATTGTCCAAAATTAATTGTGTCATTTTTCTATGTGTTTGTACTAGCATTTCTTAGTTCCTATATTTTCTTATGTAGTATTTTTTTATGGTGAATAAATTACAATGTGAATAATTTGTTATTTTGTCATAAAAAAAATGAACTGCATAATTAATTTCGTAGTTCTCTATCTAATAGAAACTTTTCTTCTTGAACATTTTTCTCTTGTTCTTTCCTTTTTTCTTTTCTGATATTTATTTTATTTCTCATAAATTTCTTCCTTATCACCATTTTACCCCTTTGCAAAAGGACATTTAGAAGCATAATGGCTAATTCTACCACATTCAAAACATTTTAAAGGAATCTTACCTTTATATTTTCTAGTTCCCCTTTTCAACTTTCTCACAAAATTGGCTTCATCTTCATTGCTTGAATCATCACTATAGCTAGAGATTATTTTTTACTTTTTCTTGTTATTCCTTGACTTCTTGCATACCATGAAATTTTATTCCCTTTTAGATGGATTTTGTTGTTTTTTCCTTGTTTCATATGTTGTAAGAATTCCATGTATCTCATCCATGCTTAATGTAGCTAGATCTTATCTTTATTATAAAGCCAAGATTTTAGAACCAAATATCATTGGGAGAGATGTTAGTATCTTTTGAAGCATGATTGTATCTGTGACCTTCTCTCCTAATCATCTCATAGTATTCAAAATCTCATCAACCTAGAGAAATTAACTTGAAATGTCATCATATTCCTTAATCTTCAAGTGTTCAAACCATCGTCTATAAATTTCAATCTTGGCCCATTTTATCTTTTCATATATTTCATACACATTCTTAAGCTTGTCCCATATTTCCTTCGTTTATTCACAATGCACAACTTTGACAAATTCTGATCCTGTCAGCCCCCCTAGAGTGGCATACATGGCCTTTGAATCAGTTTCATATAATCTTCTTCCAACTAGATCTATTGCATTAGAGGTTGGTACCTTATACTCATTTATAACAACTTGTTAAACATCAACTCCTCATGCTTCTAAGAATAATCTCATCCTTATTCTACAAAAGGCATAAAATTTTCCATAAAATAATGGTAGACCATGTGTGGTGTATTCAACTTGTTTGCCCATGAGTCTCACTAAGCTCTACCTTCTAGTGGTCAAACTATTTCTGAATGAACTCTCTCTAATTCAAGTTGTTGGAATATTAAACATACTCAGATGGGTGAGTGAATTAGTATTAACAATTTTTAACTTCAAAAACTCGTGAATGCATCCACATGTATAAATAAATGCATATAGATATACATAAAAAAACACACTTTTACATGAAAACCATGAAATGATTTTTTTAATATATAATATATATATATATATATATATATATATATTATATATATATATATATATATATATATATATATATATATATATATAATATTATATATATATATTATATATATATATATATATATATATATATATATATATATATATATATATATATATATATAGATAGATATAGATATAGATATAGTACATTCAAATTTATCAACATCAAATCCTTGGTTTATCAACACCAATGCTTGGGTTATCAATACCAACTCTGTGGTTTATCAACACCAACTAAAAGGAAGAACCAAATCTTTGATTTATTAGCACAAACTTGAAGGAAGCACCAAATCCGTGATTTATTAGCACCAAATGAAAGGAAGTGACAACTCCCTCACTTATCAACACCAATTGAAAGGAGTCACCATCTCCATAGTTTATTAGCACCAAAACTTGTATGAAAGTATATATTAGTCAAAGAAATTTTGACCTTATGGAATCTACTCATCTGTTCTTCACACAAGAACTCAACCTCATAACACATGTCCTTCTTAACATCATAATTTCCCTCAACAAATGATCCTTAAAATCACCTTTATAACTTTTCCTCCTCTACAAGGCTTGACCTCCTCAATAGAGGAAAATGTCATATCTTCAAATTGACTTGAAACTTGCCTTCAAACACCAGGATTTAAACCTTAAAATAGGTGTAACATCAACCTTATTTGTACCATAAATTTGGTCCTAGAATTCAACCACAACAACGAAAAGTCATTTCTCTTAGGAAATTCGTGACAATTTTCCTTCAAATGGGACAAAATTCGTCCATGAATAATAGGTATACAATCATACTTCTAACGATGCACAAAACCTTAAAAATGTGTATAAAAAATACTTCCAAAAGAAGCCAAAGAACCATTTCAAAATAAGCCAAAATCCTCAAAAAAACGTGTGAAAAATCCTTCCCAAAAAATCTCTCCAAATCACCTCTGCTTCATTTCTGGTTCACAAGTTATGTACCTCAAAACTCCTGTTCTCCACATATTTGAAAATATATGAAGTGGATTGAGTGAATGACTTGAAAGGCTCCTTTTTGTGCCTATTTTAGTGGATTTATGATCTAGACTAGGCTAACTTGTCCAATGGATAGATTGGCTTGTGAAAATGGAAGAATCTATAGTGAATATTTCGAAAATTCATTTCTCCTTGATCATGAGGAGTTAGACTAAATTCCATGTACTGTTGGAAAGGTATTGTAATAAGATTTCTGACCATATATGTTATGCTTCCATTTGAGCTACACAAATGGAGTGAAAATGCATTAAAATATAGGGTACCCAAATGTGGTATCAAAAATCCAAAATTAATGTTTCGAAATCTGCTACTTCAATATATAACTTTATCTTTTATTTAGAATAGCTTTAACATCAATGACAACTTATTTCAACATACCCAACTCAAATACCACAATTATTAAAAGTATTTCACTAGTTTCATTGCAATAATATTGAAATACAAGTTTTATATTTTATGTGAAAGGGATATTGAAAATTAGATAGTGGAAAATTACATCTTTAGACTAAATAACATAAAGTCTATAGTCAAATTACAAGTAAATTGTCTGCTACACATTGTAACTTCCTACATATTTATTTGCATTATGTTTTCCCTCATTCAGTTGAAATTATTATACTTTTTATGGCATGGTATATAACATTCAATTCATAATTAAATTCATATTATGTCGCTCATTGAAAATAAATAAATCATTTTTCTATAGTTTTACATTAAATTTTATTTCTTTCATAAATAGTTAAATTATGTACTTTTTACTTCATTAGCTAATTTGTTTGGGGTCTTATTCTATATTTGATGACAACCTTCATACAATTAAGATAATGTTTTAATGGTTCCCTATTTTATATATTTATTTACATTTCCTATTTATTGACATTTGGCACCAAAAATCATTTAATTAAAAACATAAACATTAAATTCACATGTTGGCATTTGGCACTATGATTAAAATTGATAGTCTTCCTACTATCCTTTAATTTCATTTCCTCTGTCATTTTCCTTAGCATATGTGACTTCCATGTTGTTTCTCTTCAATTCCTTATCATAACCATAAAGATTCAATTCCATATTTCAATTCATCATATTTTTATAAATCATTTAACATTAGAAAACAATTTATTTGGATATACACTAAGTTAAGATAGATTGAGTACAAAAAACAAGATTTTATTAAGAAATGAAAAGTCTTTGTATTTGAGCTAAAATGGAAGAGGATTGGATAATAATAGCCCAATTTTTAACTAAAATAAATCAAATTCTACGAAATTTTGAAGCAATGTATGCTTATGCAATGATTTTAGGGATCAATGATGGTGTTTGGAGTTGTTGAAAGTGTTAGAGAATAACACTTTTGACTAATATCTAATTCATACTTTACATGCATTGCATACAATAATCATTCAAAATGAAAACAAATGCTTCTAAGTATTTCAAATAATGGCCTAATCATTTAAACAACTTGAGATCCAACATGTGGCTCAAAAATTAATGTTATATCATATGTGTTAGACTCTTATAGTCACAGTGATCAAAATTACTCTTTTCACTATTGGTTATAGTCTTAGGTCAAATTATAATATTTTCAAATTAAGTTTAATATCTATCTTGGTTGGCAAAGGGTCTTGAGTCAATATCTAAATGTATAATGTATATGCCACTCTCATCACAAGCCTAAGGTCATGGTAATCATCAAAAGTATCATCAGAAAATATCATGGGTCTTTTGAGGTCATTTTCTACACACAGGGACAATTTTACTTCAAAATCAGTTTTTGAAGTAATCAACATGAATTTTACAAAAGTGAAAGAGTTTTTGTCAATCACGGACCAAAGAAAAAAAACCTCCTTCATTTTATGCACAGGTGTTATGATTTGGGAGATATGCAGCGAGATTTGAGGATTATTTTCAAAAAAACAAATTTTGCATTTCTTTTACTATTTTAGTGATTGTTTTTTGGCGCGCTTTTCTAGCAATGAAAAGGAATTTTGAAAAAAAATGAGGTTTTTTGTCAAGAACGAGCAAAATATAAAAATCCTCTTTCCATTTCTTCACAGTTGTCATGGATTGTAATATTTTACTCGATCTTTACAACCTAGTTTTATATATTTAAACATTTAATGATTTCCTAATTTAGTCATGATTTTGAGGCACATATTCCTAGGAGATAGATATGAATCTTCGAAAACGAAGGGAGGTTCCCCTCAAACACAAGATAGTATAGAAACACCTCCTTAATTTTTATAGTGGATGTTATGATTTAAGAGATACGAGTTAATATTTGACCCCTATTTTCAGAAATTTGGTCCCTATTCCTAGGACGAATTGCCAATTTTAATGAAACTATTTCTATATTTAGAGAGATGGTTGAGCTCGACTCCCTTAGTCCAGGGATGAGATAATTGCATATATTTCTTGAATCCCAAAGTGCAAAATGTTGGATACTTGAAGCTCTGAGATTTTGGAAATTGGTGTACTTGATTTTTTGGTAGAATTAATATATTGTTGCAGTTATTTTTTTTGGATTCATGTGTTGTGGTTAATGACATTTTTTCCTTCAGTTATTCTTATTAATTTGAGTGTTATATATTTCTAGCAACTGTTCATATTTCTTTTCATGTTAATCTCTTAATTTTTAATCAAAATTCAGTGCTAGAAATGCTCTATTTTGTTTGAGATTATCAGCTAAGTGTTTTTATCTTTCAAACAAGTGAATTCATTCATATATGCTCACTTAGTTCATTCTATCTGATTTCATCATCACCATACTACTACAGTAGATCCATTTTTTTCCTTTATTACATCTATCTTGCCTCATTCAAATGACTGCAACTGATCTTTTCACCTGTTTGGCCTAGTTCCTAAACCTATTGCTTCATATCCAACAAAGCCTAAACCAAAACCCTACCGAGCTGATAACTAGCCTAAAACCCTAGTACCCTCTACTCACATTCGTTGGTTGTGAGGTTTATTTTGGAGAGAGCCCTCTCTGATTTGGCAAGGCTAGCTGCCAAGTCTAAAGTTGGTATGTGGTTACCTCTTTGGTTTCCTTTCTTAGACTTGGGAAACTAAGGAGTGCTAAAATTTTGGCATCGTTTCGAGGGAGCGAATGTTTTCATATTTCCTAGGAAAGATTGCTAGAGTTTAGATCTAATTGCTGGTGGTGGATAGTAGTCGGACACATATGAAGGCTGAAACATTCACGTGGTGGCTCCAACCTGATTAAAAAACTCCATTGGTAGTAGGATCCAAAAATCAAAATGATTTCTCAATCCAAAAGGTATGCTCCTATGCATTGAGATCATGTTCCAGGATTTCTGAATCATATGCCTCAGATAGATTGGAAAACATACTTGCCAAAATTAAGAGATGGAAAAGGTGATGATGCTACACTTCATTTAATAAGATTTCATATGCATGTGCATAAGATGAGGATTAATTTTCATTAATATTATTTAATGAATATGTTCATGATCAGATTAGAAAAAAGAGCATTGATTTGGTATGAAAACTTGCATCCTGCTTGTATTTGTTCTCTCAAAGATTTTCACTTAGTATTTTTGAGAAGTATAGAGAAGCCTATCCTTCTTTTCTTTTGATTGAGGATTGTTGTGATCACTTTGAAAATTTTATTGAAGAGTTGGAAAGTACTTATGGCGGTGAAGAGTTCATAGATGATGAACTCTTATATGCTTTGACTGAAACCCCTAGTTTTCTCGAGTCATTTTAGTGGCTGTGAGGTTGATCTAGAGAGATCCCTCTTTGATTTGGTAGGGATAGATACAAAGTCCAAAGTGGCTTGAGGTTACCTCATTGGCTTCCTTTCTTAGCCTTGGGAAACAAAGGAGTTCTAACAATGTGGATGGTTAATATGGATTTTTCTATCCATGTTCAGATGGTTTCATCGTTGCATACTAAGTTCCTATGATTAAACAACTTGAGATTCAACACGTGGTTCAAAAATTAATTCTATATTGATATCATATGGATTTTTAATGTGGCCCATTTTCTATCCATCTTCAAATGATTTCATCATTGCAGATTGATTTCCCACAAATAAATGCTAACAATGTTAATAAAAGGTGAAATAGCTACCTCTAAGAAAAGTGAAGCACCTAATTAACCTAGAGTTCTTTTCAAGCCCAAATATTGAGGAAAAAAATACTTTGTAAATTCCAGTCTAACAAGGAAAAATCAAGCTTCCTAATAATAAACTTAAGTATGTCAAAGATTTAAGTATGGGGAAATGTTTGAAACCATTTGATTGATAAGTCTATATTAAACTATTTAAAAATAGAAATAAATATTTTAATTGCTAATATTTATGAACTTAGTTAAAATTCAAGTATATTTTTCTGATAAGACCAAAAGTTATATAGGATATAATCACATGCACTGAGTTTTTCCAAGTGGCGAAGTTTGATCAAAACCATTAACTGTATTTAGCATCACATAGAAGACTAATCTAGAAAACTAGTACTAAAAAATTGATCTCCAATAACCTACAAGAAAATCATAAGAAAATACTTGTGCTGTTATCCTCAACAATATGTAACATGTTCATAAAAGAAAATAGGTTTCTTTGATTTATATTTAATGTAACACATTAGTTTTTTGTTTTCTACGTTATGCAAGTCGTGATATGACTAAGAAACCTAACCTATGGCTTGAGTAGCCATAACCCAAGGGCATCTAAACCATCAAAATCACTTGGGGGTCGCACCTCGCCTGGGCCACAACAACCCTTAATATGGCTAAATTTTTTCCCAAAGATTTTTGAATTGGTGGCCTTTACACCATGAATTCCCTTTAAAAAATGCCCAATCACTATCTCCTCTATACCATGTGAGCTAATGCAAGCCATTATTATATTTATGATAAATTTCATATTTATAAAATACATAACTAATCTATAAGGCATTCCCCTCTGAGAAGAAATTCTTCCCATGCCACCTCTGTGATCATGGGACATTGAATTTGGTGTTAGATGATTGAAATAGCTCATGCAATTGCATTGAAGACTGATATTGTTAGTTACAATTTGGTATAGTGATAGGTGACCATTACCCAGAGGATAAAGTATTGGCATAAAGGCTCTTTCTTAGAGGTTGTGAGCCTCTTCATCTCTGGTGTTTTTATCCTACAACACCTTTGAATTATTTAGAGCCATTTCTTTTTGCTGAAAGCATGTGGAAAACCTTGCCTAGTTCTATTGTCATCTAGACGACATATTATTGCAAAAATGACTCATGCCTAATCCAGAGGAAATGTAATAGGCCTGGTGGAAATTCCATGTAATAAAAGTAAATAAAGGAAAATTAATAACCACAGATGATGGGACACTTATTCCAAGCTGAATGTTGGAAAAAATCCTAGTGATGGGGATCACTTGTGATTGTTTATGGCCAAGGAAATTGGAAAAGGCAATGGCTAAGACTTTGGAAATGAAAAATGGAATTTTTGGCACATTTATGTATGAAAATAATGAAAATTAAGAGAAAAAGGAGGTGAAAGGTCATAGATTGCATGTGAGGAGGAAAATATTGGAAAATGAAGAAAATGGAGGCATCATTCATTAAAAGGATTCTGAGGATTAGTTGGTAACATTTTGTCAGTTCAGTTTTGGAGCTCTCTCTCTCTCTCTCTCTCTCTCATACTCTTGGAGACTTAGAGCTTTCTTGGAGCACATTTGGTGGGTGTGGCATACTTGGATTCTTGGAGAAAGAAGGCAAATGAAGAGTAGGAAAGTGCCAGAAGGAATTATGATCAACAACGATATTAGATTTTCTTGCAGGTACCAAGTTGCATGTGTATTTCCTTCACTAGTTTTGGCATGCATGGCATATGCATGTGGATTTTCGGTTGTCATCTATCATTGACATGGAGGATGGGGAGGATTGACAGTGGATTGCCTAGCCTTTCCATTTCGTAGATAGCCATGGTGATTGTGGGTTTACTTTCATTTTTTATTTTTGGTTGGTTCTCGTGTTTCCTTAGCTTAGGTTGAGTTACTAGTCCTAGAAGCCCTAGTTTTACAAATGCTCTGAAAGCCCTATAATAACTTGGGTTGAGTTACTAGTCTTAGAAGCCTTGGTTAGAAAAATGATCTAGAAGCCCTTGGTGGGTTGAGTTACTAGTTTTGGAAGCCTTGGTTGGAAAAACGCTCTGGAAACCCGAGAAGGCTTGGATGGAGTCCAATATGATGATGGTTTTGTGATGTCTGACCATGAGGTGTAATCAATGTTTGATGGGTCGAGGTAGATGGCCTCTCAAAGCCCTGGATGAGTTTTGATTTATGTGTTCTATGAGATCCCACATTCATGCTTGGAATATGGCACAAGGGTGAATGACTGAAGAGAGATTTGGTGCAACCATTCTATGGTCGGGTAGAACATGGAAGTCCCATCCCGTGTTTGGATTTTGCATCATCGATGAAAGGTTATTTGTCCTTATATTTCTATGAGTATTTTGATGAATTATAAGTGGTCTATATAATTTTACTTTCATGAGTATTTATGTTGCTATTATGTTGATTATGTATGTGTTTTATGACAACATCTATTTATGGCTTTCACCATGTTTCTACTTGTAATTCAATGATCAATGTATCTATGACCTAATGGATAGAATGGAAGTTGATGTATTGAAACATCAATTGTTCTTAGTGATTCTCAACTAAGTATGAGACTCCTATGCTCAGAACTATTGTTTACACCTGTAAATTACATGTTCGTGATATATTTGACGAAATGATTTTCATGGCTAGTAGGGGTCCAATCAAGGTTTCATTCAAGAATTTTCTTTACTACTGTCATTTTCAAGTTATTTTACTATTTTGAAGGTGTCATGAGATTTTGGGTAGTGACCTAGGCTCTGGGCCTGAAAAAGTGGCTCAAATCCCAGGGACCCTAGCATAGCACTAATAAATTTAGTCTCTGGATGCTGGCAGAGAAGCCTATAAGAGCTACTTTGGATTTGTTGATGCTCTCATGCCTATAGCGTGAGAGTGAATGAGACTTAAGCTATCCAAAATATCAGTGGGACCCAAGGGCAAGCTGTCTAAAGTGTTGGATTGGTTCCCAGGGGTCCTAAAGCTAATGTTGAATGTATGTATGGTGTGTTTCTATTGTTTCCACTTCCTTAATGTGACTTAGGAGGTCAAATAAATATTATACTGACCTCTCATCGCATGTTTACCCTGGTTGGCTAGTTTCTTGGGTAGATGTGGGAGGAGGGTGTTATAGAGTGGTACCAAAGCATTGTTCACCCCTCGCATTGGATGGTATATGTGTTGTTCATGCATGCAGGTGAGTTTGATGTGTATTTCTCACACTTGTATTCCTTGTGTTTGTTGCATTTGCATGATGTGGATCATTGTTGTAGTGATGTCGTCATGTAGCATTTATTTTTTTCACTTTGGGACGCATCCCTGTGAGTGTATGATTGGTTGCATGTCACCTTATCTCATTTACATGTATTGTTGTAGTTTGTTTGGTTGCAATCTTACTTGTTGGTCACATTCTTGTATGCTTGGTTGCATGCATCATTCTTGCGGGTTTGATTTCAAGTATTTTTTATTCATGTTGGATCATATGTGTTTATGCATATGTGTGGATGGTTATGCATCGCTTATGCATGTTCATGTTTGCATGTGGTCAAGTGTATAGTGACATAATGGTGGTGGTTGTCATGCATGCGGTCGTGGTGTGTATTGTTGTTGAGGTCGGGCATTGATGACTGGACCCTAGCTAGAATGACGGTTGCATGGTTATATGCTTATGTATTAAGTTTCTATATGTTGTCATGATTATGTTATACATGTATCACGTTGATTTTTTGATATTGCAGATAAGGTATCTTCCCCAATATATGATAAGGTACATTGGTTTATTGTGATTTGGTTTAGTTGACATGATATACCTTGTAGGAAGAAATATCAAATGGCTAGCAAGATGGTTGACTACAAAGATTCTTGCTATGAAGGAGAAGAGTAGTATGGTGTTGGGAACTATTCCAACTTGGAAGTGACATTGAGAAGTTTAAAGGAAGAAATAAGGAGTTGTAAGGTAGATAATGGCAGAATCATATAGGACAGGAAAAGTTAGTAGAGGTAAATGCAGTGATACTTCGAAACAACCATGAGTAGGAGGATAGAAATAATGGAGCATATGGTAGTTAGTCACATGGTGGTCATAGGTTAGATAGAGATGCCACAATTAAAGATGGACACTATAGATAGGAGAGGGGATAGACACAGGTATTATTCTAGTTCTTATTCAGATAGGCATCATGATCGTCATCGTTATCACCCTTACAGGAGGAGTAATAGGGGATATTTATGGGATGCGTTTAAGAAAGTAAATGCACAAATATTTGATAAAGAAATGAAGAAACTAAAGGATGCAGAGGCATTTTTTCTTGTCATGAGGAAATTATTCAGGTTGTATAACTACTCAGGGAACATGAAAGCTATAGTGGCTACATTCAATCTCAAAGGTAAAGCAGACATTTGGTGGGAAGATGTGAAGAATGTAAAATGCATTCATGAGGAGGATTTTACTTGGAGTGAGTTTGGGACGCTATTCAAGAAGAAGTACTTTTCAGAGAGATGCCTTGATGACAGGGAAAAATAATTTTATGAGCTAAAGATGGATTCAATGACAGATGATGAGTACACTAGCAAGTTCTTGGAATTAGTAAGGTATGTGCCTTATCTCACAATGGAAAAGGCCAAGATTCAGAGGTTCATTAGTGGATTATTGGTTGCATTTAAAGACCAGATTGAGTTCGATGAGCCTAGATCATTAGAGGAGGCCATTCGAAAGCTAAAGAATGGCTATGAACAATTAAAGCGTAGAACTGAGACTAAGCTAGACTAGAGAGGTAATGAACACAACAAAAGAGAAATGGACAAGAAGTCAGTAAGAACATATGATATAGGTAACAAGGAGAATTTTGCACCACCTAAGATGCTCAATAAATCAAATAGAGGATAAGGATTCTGATTAAGAGAAGAAAACAAGGAGACAAGTTGAAAGCCCATAAAGTGTTGGATTTGTGGCAAGGATCATCGTAGGAGATATTGTCCACAGAATCGGGGTGGTAGGCCTCAGATATATAGTGCGCAAGAGGCACAAACTATTAGGGATGTTGGTTAGAGTATTCCACATATCTATGCAACATTGGATAAAAAACAGGCAAATCATCAAGCATCCATCATTGAGATGGACGGTAAAATTTGTGATAAAGTTATTTCTATTTTGACTGACCCTTGATCTAATTATAACTATTTTAGTCTTGACTTGGTGGATAAGTTTGGTTTGATAAAGGAATTTCATGCAAATTCTTGGTTAGTGCAGTTGGATACAAGTACGAAGAAGCGAGTTCATCACTGGGAAAGAGATTGTGAATTTGATTTGAATGGTGTTCCTACTGCAACACATTTGAATGTACTACCATTGGGTTCATACAATATGTTGTTGGGCATGTGATGAGCCTCATCATTGGGTAATTATATGGGCCTTAATTGGCCTTAATTCACCTCCTAGCTTAGTCAAACCAACTATTCTCACAACTTATTGCATACCTTTGATTATATTTTGTTTATGAGAAGAGTTAGAGTTGGATATTTTTCTTTGTGGTCTAATGTGCATGTAATGCAGGAATAAGGGATAAAAGCAAGGAAAAATGCAGGAATAAAGGATAAAATAAAATAACTATGGCAAAGACCTTGGTCAAAAATCGAATGGGGCAAGGGAGAAGAATTATAGGAGGTAAATCCTCCTCATTTACTACCCCTCCATTAGAATATTCCTCCATTATCTCGGAGTGCAAACAACCAAATCAAGAGGACTAGAAGACAACCTACCAAGTGAAAAGGACCTAAACTAGTTTATCTTGAGTGGGGATCCAAGCCTCCCTAAGGGGAAGGAAGTCGTTGGAGAATTTAGATGTATAAGTAGAGAGGCTTAGGGCCTTAGTAGGATTCAGATTCTTATTGTAAAACTCTACTTTATTTATGAGTTGCAAGACTTGTGACAGTTTGTTATGTAATCCATGGTTTTTATAATAAATATGGATTTTGTTTTGAGCCAAAACTAAGTTAACTCAGAGGGCTGAAGCTCTTAGGTTAGGGCCCAGCCCGAGCAGCCAAAGCTCCTCTTTATTGTACATGTATGCTAGCATAGATTTTTGGTTTCATTCATTTGCTTAAGTAGCTACATTTCCATTACAGTAGTATAGCATAGCTTCTTGCTTTTATGTTAATTTTCTTAAGTAGTTGCATTTCCATTACAGTAGTGTAGAGTAGATCGATTGTCCTTTAGTTTACTTCCATTTCTGTTTTCTTCAATTAGCAAGTTAGCTAGGAGAAAAATATCGCCATAAGGTTTTCCGCATGTGTATTGGCTATCATCTCCTCCCTCCGGGACCATGACTTGAGGAAGATACCCTTTAGAAACCCCAAAAACACAAGTTTCTAGTTCTTGCATGAGCTTTGGAGTTTGTTGTTTGATGCAGTTACTTGTTTCATTTCATCATCATCATTTTCCCTCACTCTCGGTCCACCTGCATCCTCACTGGTTTTTCTGTCATTTTCATTTGAAACCTCCTTCAGCATGTTCTTCGTGCATTGTTTCGTCATTGTCTGATCCATAACAAACCTGACCAATCACCGTCCAATTCATTAGTTTACCCAATGGCCATGCGCGTGAAGTCTTCCACCTACTTTATGTGTTGTAATCTTCACCATTGATTTGTCTCTTGATCCAATGGCTATCAAATCACCTCAATACTTTGTACACCATAATCTCCACCGTTGATCTATCTAGACTGACCCGACGGCTATCACACAATCTCGCGCGGATTCTTACACGACTTTTATCCTCTCGAGAGCATGTGAGAAAAGTGGTTTTCTCATGATACGTGTCGCTCAGTTAGGCTAATCATGTGAAATTTAGATATACAACTTATAGCTTTGAGGGCGCGCGAGAAACTGCTTACCGCCTTCGAAACCCGCTCCATCATTTACGCATGTTTTCTTCTTGCGATACAATCTTCGTCGTTCATCTGCTGATGGATCTTGTTCATCCATCCATTCACTTAATTCCTTGCGATAAGATCTCTACCATTCATCTGCTTTGTTACCCTGTTGATCCATCCATTCACTTAATTCCTCACGATAAGATCTTCAGCGTTCATCTGCTTTGTTACCCTGTTTGTTCACCTATTCACTAAATCGCCTACAATAAGATCTCTATCATTCATCCTATTCGTTAACCCTGTTCATCCATCTATTCACTTAAGCCCCTGTGATAATATCTCCATTGTCCATCTTTTGTTTGTTGATCGATCCAATGGCCCCTATGCACTACTATGTCCTTACGTCCTTCTTTCACAAATTTCAATCTACGACTCCTCTTCTGCTTGAAAACAGATTTAGTTTAGTTCCTTTGCTTACACCTTAGTATAGTTCAATTCCCTTTACCTCTGCAACTTAGATAGCAGCATTAGGTTAGTGCTGATTTAGCAATTTTGTGTAGCATAGTCATTTAGATGGTTAGTTCGGTTATGGTGTGGTTTAACATTACATGTTGTTCCCCTCATTGTTGCAGTAGAATAGCTCTCTCGTAGAATATATTTTCTCTTCTTCCATCAAATAACTAAGCTTATTATGACCCTATAGAAGTCTAGCTTGGAACTACTGGTATCTCCTACGAGATGAGGAGTGACAACAGGCAGGACCTTCACTTTTACTTGTGAATATAGCACTGTCACCTCCAAGTCTGTACGAACCGTGGGTTGATAAGTAAAGCTAGTAGCCCTGGGAGTTGTAGCATTCCTGTTGTAATAACTAGGCTCATCACTTTTTGGCATTGTTGTCGGGGAGGTGTCTAAGTAGAATGTGATTACTACTTTCTTCTATTTCTAGTCTCGAATTTTCTCCCATTAGTTTACTTGTGCAATAGTAATATAGTAGCTTCCTTTATTTCATTTGTCATTATCTGCTTTCCTTTCCATTATGCAAGTAGAATTTCAATTCAACAAGTAGTATTTTTCTATCAGTGGTCTTCCTTCAATCAGCAATTTCATTTTGCAAGTAGAATTTCAATTCAACAAGTAGTTTCTTTGTTAGTGGTTTTCATTCAATCAACAATTTCATTTCTGCAAAGTACTTTCCTGCTAAAGAAAATCTTACAAAAACCAACCCAAAAAAATTTCATTTCATGCCTCGTAGGAATAGGGAAAATTCAAGGAAATACTTATCAAATACCCCCACTACATCCAACAATCAACCTTCTCTCTTCTTCGGTGATTGTGAATTGGAAGAACCTTTAGGTGAGAAACGTTACATATTTGAAGATCCTATAGGGGAAGAAGAAGAAGAGGAACCCATTCTTACTGAACCAATGGCTAAAAATTAAAATGATAAAGGGAATAGAGAGAGAGTTGAGGGTGCCTTCTTGTTGTAGACATATTTGGGCACTACAACCCCAATCACATATGTCCATAAAACAAGGGCTTCTAAGTCCCTAAAAGTGTTGTTTCATGCCCTAAAGGAACAAGCTCATCTGATTACATCATCTCGTAGAATTTCTCCACAAAAAATTGCTCAGAACTGGTCAAAACTGGACCATACATATTGCCCAGTGCTAAGGGTGCGATGCATCTCACCTGCTCAATGCAAAAAGTGTGATGCATACTGGAAAGCCCTTCTGTAGGTTGCGATGGGTGAGAGTAGCCAAATGGCAGAGATAGTTTGCAAGGTGGATGATCATGGAATCTTCCAGAAACTCTCCTGTGACACATGCCTCTCTGAATTCGCCCACGGATGAGTAAGAGATCATCAATCTCCAAGTGGAATCAAGATCTATCAGAGAGAAGACACCAATCAAAATCCCAGAATCTAACTCACCTCCCTGCAATCATCTATATATGGATCCCTCATCCCAGAGATCCAGAGGCTGGAATCTTGTATCTTGTAAGGAAGTGTTGTTTGCTTCCTAGTGGAATATCATAGTGTTGGGTGATCTAAGCTTTGCATGAGTTGGAGAAGGGCTTTCATGCTGGGAGGATGATGCTAGGTCAGATCAATGGGTTGTAATCCTCTCTTCTAATCTTTACATCAATAAATTTATTTAAGTTTTCCTCCACATTCTTGTATATCTGATAATATATGCATTTATGTGGTCAATATATATCTGGTCCTATATTGTTTATGATTGTAAATCTATGCAATTTGAAGGTATTATGCTGCTTTAACCTTACAGGTACTCTTTGAAGTGGAGTGGTCAAGGAAAGAGTAGCAAATATCTGTCAGATAGGAGATGGAACAAGCAAGGAACCAAGCGAAAGATTGAGGTTGGTATTCTTTGCTCCTCTCCTATCTACTTCACGTAAAGGAAAATGAAAGTAACTCTAATCCATTTGTTTCTAAGATAGCTACCCATCTTAGTGGGACTAGGAGCTCTGCATAGACACTAGATTTCCCGATAACAAAATGGAAGCTCCGCCAGGGAACGAATAGCTTGTTTGCTTGTCTATATTTATTTTCTTTATAAACTTACAGACAAAGCCTGAAGTCAAGTTAGCGAGCCTTCGAACTGCGGTTGCTATGAAAGTGCAAAGTAGATCAATGCTACTTCAGTCTATCTCTGAGTTTTGTTTATAAACTGAACAATTTATTTTCAAACATCCTAATTGCCCTAGTGGTGGTTCAATTAGCCTCTTTAGATCAGCCCCTGTGATTTGCATTTACTGACTATCATCAGCTCGGCCTAAATCCCTGAACTAAGTTACAAACTATGACCAAGAACCAAGTTGAAGTCTTATCCATGGACCATCGCACCTTCTCCTCTTGGGAATCTAGATGCATCACACCTCCCATGTGCAGTAGGTGAGATGCATCGCTCTTTCCCTATGTTACATGTGCGATGATCAAATAAGACCTCTTCTACTTCGCGATTTTGGTTTTTTGTTCACTCTCTTCAGCTTTATTCAGGAGTTTTGCTATCTGTGACCAATATACCACTGTGGAAACTCCCTTCCTTTGCATCATTAAGCTTCCATAGTACAAATAACTGTAAATGTTTTTATGTATTGTTCGCCATTTATGGTTATCCTTTACAAAGAAGTAGATTAAACTGTCGTCTTTTGATTTGGAAGTGTCGCAAGTGTCGTTTTCAATTAAAGAAAAGAATCCTATTGTTCTTGATGGTCAATTACACTGCTACTCTTGTATTTGATTTGAATTAATATTTTTTCAAGTGTCGAAAGCAGTTTTCAATTCAAAATTGCAAAGTGTCATCATTATCTTCCTTTTCGTCTTTTGAAAAGAAAATCGTTAGTACCGTCGCTTGAAACGATTCAAGTTTGTACTTAGAATTCTTTTTGTGATTCACACATTAAGAAAGTGAAAACAAATACATGCATGTGCATTTGCATTTAGACTACTTATTGATTTTGATATAGGACAGTGCATCTAGTATGTTCTCTCTGCTCTATGTTAAAAGAATCCCACTTCTCTTTCCTTTGTAGCTAGGATTTTCATTGCAAAAATTCGATTAAATGATTGTTTATCATCTTAGGTTGCATTTTAGGAATTGTATATCTACATCACACGGTGAACTTGAAAGGAAAAATTCTTAAGAAAGATCAACTGTAAAATAAATTCAATGAACATAAAAATTCTTTGGAACCTAACGCACAACATTTAGAAGTCTAGGCTAGACATGTGTTCCGGCGTCGTAAAGCCTGGTAACTATCGCTTTCACGGTAGGTTGGGTGATCCCTCCTCTTTGAGATGACAAGCACCAGTACAGACTTGTGCTCCCATGTACCGTCGAGTATATATTTGGAGACCATAATAGGCTATATCCTCTATCCTTAGGAAGGTGTGTCTGCTGCCCTATTGATCACAATGCATTGAACATAGCATTCGGGAAGATTGACTATCGTACCGTCAAAAGTATTTTGCAATTTTTCGATTGGTTTGGTAATACCTCTGTCTAGATTTCCAAATTAGTCTCTTTCATTCCTCTTCAGACTCCTTAAAGTAAAAGGTCCATCTGAGCACTTGTCACTTCAAGTTCATTAAAAATCGAAGGGGACTAGAGTCATCTTTAGCTTTTTGTTGACTCTTAAAAATTGAAAAAGCAAGTTGTGTCAATGTGTCTAAAATTTATTTTAATCAGAATAAAGTCACTGATCCCTTTTGGGTCTTAGGTTGAGAAAAATGGAGTCACCAACCAAGGATTTCCCCTTGAGGGAAATACTAGTCCTTTCTCCTCTTGGGGAAATGTTGGTACACCTTATATGGCCACATTGTCTCTCCCAAGACTGTCAATCGACTTGCCAATAAGGCTCTTCTCGACCTCTGTCATTCAAAACACCACGATTCCTGAAAAATCAAGTCATCAATTGGATGATACTATAGTTACCCCCCAACCTTATGCTTCACTTGTTTCTCCCTCCTTGGTGAAGTTGGTAAAGCTAAAAACCAAGTATCTGAGAAGAAGAAGAAGGAGCCAAAGGCAAAAATGGGAAACCATGTATCATCTAGTGAAAATCCACACACTGCACTGTCCAAGCCTTAATCTCCATGTGTCATTTGCAAGGGAGACCACTATCATCGAGATTTTCCTTGCATCCCTCGGATCTTAAGGGACTGGTCTCTTCGTTTACACAATCTGATGTCATCAACCTCTGACGATCACGTTGAAAGTACGTCGTCAACTAGTGAAAATGAAGTCTCTGGATAGAAAGGAAAATGTAAATTTCCTTGCAAGATGTGTGAAGGCAATCATGCTATCAACTGTTGTCCCTTCCTGGACGAAGCTAAAAGAGTCTTCGATAGACATCCTACTTCACCACTACGACTTGCTCCTCGGTACAAGAAACTCTTTCCGAGTCCGTCGCTAGTTAAAAACCCAACTGACGCATCTTTGCAGTCAGGCAAAGCATCTATCATTGAAGATAAACCCTCTGAATCCATACTAGACAAAAGTAAAAAGGTTCAGGCGGCAGTCAACCCGGTCTTGTCTTCAGAAAGTCCATCTTCAGATGATACAGTCACCGAAGAGAATGATAATCACATCGTTCAAATTCTTTTTATAAACACTGACTCCGATGAACATGGGGGCAATCTACCCGTTCCTTTACGGCAGGAAGGAAGTTCGTCAGGGTCATATCCGGTTGTTTATTCAGTCCCACCTCCGAGCAACCTAGTCGTTTCCTTCGATTGGAATCTACTAGGCAGACCCCATTTATCATCTAATGTACCATTCCGAATCATTGTACAAGCTTACAGAATGGTCATGGTCAGTACCATCATAGATGAAGGGGTTTCTGTGAGTATCATTTCCTCAACTGATTGGAAAGTGCTTGGTTCGCCATCGCTTCTGCCTGAGATGCGAAATCTAACAGGCTTCGATAAAGGAACTAGTTGACTGTTAGGGATCCTTCCAAGTTTGCCTATAACTTTGAGAGGGAGAACCGTGTATCTGAACATAATGGTAGTCCAAGGACCTTTAGATTATAATCTACTCCTTGGGCGTGACTATATTTATAGCATGGGAGCCATTGTCTCCTCAATCTTTCGAGTAATGTGTTTTCCGCATGAAGGCTGAGTGGTCTAGCTCATAGACCCGCTTTCATTCCTCGGCTCACACATAGCTAATAGTCAAATTCCATCCCTAACTCGTCTTTTCACACAAGGAATGTCTCATCACTATCCAGTCCATCCACCTGAAGAACGCGGATAATTCGGAGGCCATGACTGAAACCCAGGGGGCATGCACCCTGGTCTGCTTCGGCAAGGAAACTATGGGTATAGGGTAGGTTTCCACGAAGGATATATGACTAGTCTGACACCGGTCCATTGAGGAAAATGGGATTAGACCGGAATAAGATTCCATTTTCAAGGTTAGGTGGTTGGAGCCAGAATCACCTTTGTCCAAATGGACTAATTCGGGAAGTGTTTCTATCTACTACGCGGATGGAAACTATCTTGCAAATGCGAGAACTTCTATATGGTATCCTGAAAACTCTATTTCACTATACCTAGGGGCATGCAAACCTATTTGCATGCAAGTGAAGTGCGACCATTTATTTTCTTAGTTTGTAGATTCTCAACCCTTTAAACTCATAGGATTGGTCGTTCCTAGCTTGCATGATGAAAGGATATAGAGAAAACCTTGGAATGGTGCAAGCTCCATAAAAAAGGAATCTATTGATGAGACATCCTTATCATGCGACTGGCACGAGTAGTTTTTATGCGAAGTGCAAGCTCGTTAAAAATTAAACCTAAGCAATGAGAAAATGTTCCCCCAGAGTTTAAGCTCATTAAAAGATGAACCAACCTCCAATAAATAACCATTGCAAATGCCTTATTATCAGCTTTTGAGCCCTGGTCGTGTTCTTACCATCACCTCCACTCTATTTTAGCCGATCATACACCTCCATTTGATTGTTTACCCTTTTGAGGAACAGCTGTGAAGAGTGATTCTGTTAGCCATTCTTGTGACACTGCCGTGATTCGAAAATTCGAAACCTTACTTGGAATTAGTAGCTAACCAGAAATATCACTCGTTCCTAAAAAACGAGTCTCCTTTAAGCTCTTTTCATCTGACTCATGAAAGATGAAAAGATTTTCAAGCAATTGGCCTCTCCAGCTCATTAAAGCTATCATAAGTGTTATCCCTCCTTTAGATTTTAATCGTTTTTGACCTGAGGGATTATTAAACAAAAAGATCGAGCACTTGTTTTGTTCGGCTCGTTAAAACTATCGAAAATTCATCCCTTTCGTATTATTTTATACTTTTTTTCAGACTTAAGGTATTATATCACGAAAAAGGATTACTGGAGTTTCCTTTCTGTTCCTTTTCAGACTCTCTAAAACTGAAAAAGGAACGAGTTGTCTTTGTCTTTAAACTCGTTAAAACCAATAGCGACAAACTTGTCCATAGAAACGAGAACGAGTTTCACTGTTGCTAGGCTCGTTAAAACATAGCAACGGGTTTTCCCGAAGGGAAAATTATAAAACAAGCATATGTTATCCTTCTCAAGATTGATAAAAATAAAGAGGTACTGGTCAGCAATGACTGCGGAAAATTGTGAAGAAAACTTGAGGAAACTTTATTGGTAGTGAGTCACTCTTGAACATGACACTTTCACTCCATCACCATGAATTAGTCAGGTTGGGTTATTCCGTTCACCGGTCATATTACCACCGGTCCATCGTACCATCCATCTTTGGGGTTAATGCTACCAATCCATTTTAGTGTCACCGATATGTTCAAAAGAAGTCGAGTAGAGAATTCACCAACCCATCTTGTGTCTCATCTGCTGCAATAAATTCACACTCCATTCTTTCATGATTTCCACCGTGAACCCTGTATCTTTAGATCGTTTTGACCTCCACAAAACCATTTTCTCCATTCCGTGTCGTATATGTGGGATTCATTAAGACCCTCCTACGACGGGTCACTTCTTGTCGACGACAGCTCATTATCCAAGAAGTCGACCTAGGGACAACCCTTTCAAAACTTTGAAGCTTGCATGCCTCAATGGCAAGTTTCTCACTTCTAATGACAGATTTACATCAATGGCCTTCGACTGAAAGATTTTGCATGGTGTTTGACGCCAAATCTCATTTTCACACCACGCAAATTGTACTGTAGTACCTTGAGGGTCATCATCATTATTGGTGATTCCTCTCGCGCCTGCTAACATCTTACATCATTGGCTGGTAATCAGGAGATGTCTTTCCATGTTCAACTCCACAACATCTTTCACATGGATCGAATTGTACTTAGAGCGAAGATTGGACGAGTTTGAAGACCCCAGATCTAGTTTCATCCATCTGGGTTGCGATATATTCAGGAAAATAAAGACATCAAATGTACATCATTGTTGCACAGATGATCATCTGAATCAAAGGATGATGGCTCTATCAGAATCATCAGTCTGCCACACAGACGATTGTCTATCCTACATACATCAAAATGAATTTATAAAGCTGAGCATGGGGATGCCCACCTCAGTTAGATCATGAAAATGTTATTAAGATAATGTATTGTATTGTATCTTATTACAGGTCACCTTCCAGTTCGAAAAATCTCAGATCCTCGTCACAAAGCATTTCACCCGACATCAAAGATTTTCAACCTCATGCTTTAGGGGGCAACTGTTATAAACATATTTGGGCACTGCAACCCCAATCACATATGTCCATAAACCAAGGGCTTCTAAGTCCCTAAAAGTGTTGTTTCATGCCCTAAAGGAACAAGGTCAGCTGATCACATCATCTCCCAGAAGTTCTCCACAAAAAACTGCTCAGAACTGGTCAAAACTAGACCATACAGATTACCCAGTGCTAAGGGTACGATGCATCTCACCAGCTCAGTGTAAGAAGTGTGATGCATACTAGAAAGCCCTTCTATAGGGTGTAATGGGCGAGAGTAGACAAATGACAGAGACAGTTTGCAAGGTGGTTGATCATGGAATCTGTTATCACTGAAAAGATTTCAAAGGAAAAGGGTAAGGTAAGGGAGAATTGGCCTTGGTTATTCTCAAGTTCCTTTCATGCATAAGAAGCACTTGGGAAACTCAGGGTCAGCATACATCAGAGTTCTTTGAAGGCTCAAGCAAGGCATGTAAGTTTTGAACAAGTTCATGGTAGATGGAAAGGCCATTTCAAGCAAAGGAAAGATCAAGAGAGTTGAATTGGCATTAAAACTGTGTTTTGGTGATTACACAGCAGTTTTGTAGCGCGCGCTACAAAACTGCTGAAGATAATGCCTAATGCACAGCAGTTTCGTAGCGCGCTACGAAACTGCTGTAGCTGCATATTTTGACATAGTTGACCAGTTTTGAGGAACAAAAGGAAAAACTTTTTGAAAGGGAGTTTCTGAATAAAGGATCATTCACACAACACAAACATCTAGCAAGGGCAGAAAGGGCAAAGGAAAAACATATATGAACCATAAGCCATTTGTTATAAAAGTGATCACAGCAAGTATTTTTCATCATACTTCAAGCAACATTGAAAGGTTTTGTCTTCATACAGGTACATGGGAAAGGTATACACATGAAAAGAAAAATATTCCAAAACATTTTTGTGTAATCAAAGAAGGACAGTAGGCATAATTGATTTTGAATATCCTTGAGAAGATCAAAAGCAAAAAGAAGGAACTTTCTCTCCTTGTTTTTACAAGTCAATTTCTAGAAGCATTTATGAGCCGTTAAAACCTCATCTCTGAAAAGTGAAAGAGGTTTTCATCTCTAATATACGGAAGTAAAAAAACGTCCTTCATTTTCCTCAAATACATCCTGAGCTGGGAGAAATGAATGATTAAACTTGCGCTACGAAACTGCTGTAGGTGCAAGTTTTTCACAGGCATATGTCTCTGTTTTACACCTGTTTTTCAAAGGAACTTTCTGGGAGGTAGGGACGGTGTTTCAAAAAACCAAGAGAGGTTTTTATTCATAATGGATTGATTCACAAAAGCCTCCTTCAGTTTTTCTAAATACGGTTTTTGGAAGAAGTTATGAGCTCTGTGCCAAGAACCCTTTTTCAGCCAGAACAGAGCAAAGGACAGTCTCCTAGTTTCTAGGAACATCAAGGATCGATTCTGGACAGCTGGAGAAGTATTTTAAAAAACCAAGAGAGGTTTGTGTTCTAGAAATCCTCGAATAAAAAAAATCTTTCAGTTTCAAAAAATGTGTCATGGTTGAGGAGATAAAGGCTCTGTCCCACGTGCCATTTTCAGGGATCCTAAACCTAAAAACATGCAAACATGTTCCCTAATTTCTAGGGTTTGTCTTCAGCAGTCAGACGACCACGTGGGAGGCTTCATCAAATTCAACTTCTTTAGGTTTCAAGTTGTCAAATAATGCTTTAAATGCTTAGATAAGGTTGTTGTAATCATAATAAGGAGTTACACTCCTAGTTGTATTAGGTCTCTAGGACTCCTAGTTAGGTGTCATTTGCATTTAATAGTTAGTTTTAAGTATCAATAGGTGTCAAAGTAGGATGAATTCAAATTCCCCTCATGCTTGAGGAGGAATACAAGTTATGTAAAGAGCTCTATATATAGCTGAAGCAGCAATGTAATCAGGGTGGGAAATTTTATGAAAAAAGCTTGTATTTGGCTTATGTAAGACTCAGTTTCAGTAATACATATTTGAATTTACTTCTCAGGATTCATGATGGATTTTTTATGTTCAGAATATGCGATGTTGTCCTTTCCCTAATTCTTGCAGTGTTATGGATGTATAATCACTCAGAATTCACTAAATGTGCACTCACTTCCTGTATACATTTATAAACTGTGTGGTCCTATATGAGTTATGTTCTGAATGTTCAAATGCTGAATGCCCTGACTTCCATGTAAGGTCGAGCTCATTGTTATATTGAGGTGTCTTGACTCCATAAGCCCAATGGATAGTAATTAAAAGTGTTTCCACCATTCATATTTTTCAGAGTTGTTCTATAAGAGTTAGCCATCTTATCCTTAATCAAAATCATTAATCCATTTAGAGAGAGCCCTCTCAGGTTGAGGAGGCTAAGCCTCAGCCTAAAGTAGGTTTGAAATAGTTACTTGAGGTCTTCCTGGTCTGCAGCCTTCCAGGGTCTGATTTTGAGATAACAGAACAAAAACAGAGAAGTTGGAGTTCTACCAATATGTTGCCAAGTGTTATAGCAGCTACAACCACCCTCCAAAATTTTGGCCTGCACCAATTTCGCAGCCTCCCTTGGAGAGTTTCACTTGATGACTGCACACACTTGGGTTCACTCTGTGAGATTGGATGAGTCTTTACATTCACCTTGCTTGTTTATTGCACTCAAGTCTCTACATGTTGATGTCTAAGTCATGCTTGCGACCATGTTCTGGTTATGGTCAAAGTCTTTGCTTTGTATGTGTTTATTGTGTTCGCCATGAAAGCATGTGTCACACTCACACACAGAGTCACATTCACTGTGCACAAGCGTCATCTTGACCATGAATGATCAATCACAAGTATCGCACTTGACGCTTGCACCATCTGTTAGTCATGTTGAACATGTGTGTCTGGATGGTTTGGTCATTTCGTCATAAAGTCATGCGAGTATGTGTTCATGTGAGCAACTATGCATATTTCTATTGTTCACACACTTAGTCATTTTTGCTAAATTTTTAACGTCCATACTCCTCACTGACAGTCAGACCATCATCGTGCTTTCGACTTGATCGACTATCAGCTAGAACAACATAGAAGCACCAAGTTAGTTCTTTCAAGCTGCGATGTCCACAAGGAACTCAAACAACACTCATGTTGGCCACTCGGACAGTCGACTGACTATTCATCTCAGAAATTGCGCAGTGCTCATGAGTAGGTCTCCCACTACACATCAGTAAACTTGGCTCAGAAATTGCATAGAGATGATCAGCAAGCCGACGTCCCGGCCTTAGTGCAGTTTTCCCAGCCAGCAACTCCCAACATCAAACTACCTGTTCCCTCTAGGAATTGCGTATTTTATGCTGCCAGTGACTGAGCAACCAATTGGAAGTTCCCTCTGGGAATTGCATAAGTCTAGCTACCTTAGTAGCCAACTGGTAGTTCCCTCTAGGAATTATGTAAATCTGGCTGTCGGTGACCCCAACATCCAACTGGCAGTTCCCTTTGGGAATTACGCAGTTCTGGCTACTAGTGACCCTAGAATCCAACTAGAAATTCCCTTTGGGAATTGCGTAGTTCTGGCTACCAGTCTTCTGATAATTTCCCCAGAAAAACTATGCAATCCTTGCCTGCTGACCGTTCGTGCAACCCGAACTACCTCTCCCAAAATTTGTGCAATTTTGCCTCCCAGCCGAGCCATACCTTGCAGACAGTCACTGTCGACTCAGGTTGTCTATCTCCATCCCTTAGTGACTCTTGCATAGTTTTCATCAGCAGTTGCCTAGAGCCATCATCCCACATCACAACTATACTGCCTCTCTTGGTCACCTGCATTCGAATGATCATGTGTCATGGTAGACTAGGAGGTTTTGGATTTGATGTCGTCTCATCATGAATGGCTGCAGGTACATGTACACCAACAAACATGTCAAGACGATGAACAGGATGAATGAAGGGAGCACATGCAGATGGACAGGTTCACCAACAGACAAATGAATGAAGCATGCAAAGCGGATGAACGCGACGAACATGCACCTTCACAAACAAGTGAGCCTATCAAGCCTTACAACTTGAAAGCAAGGAAAAACATGCTAGAGCTTCATCAAGTGAACCAAGGACCATCAAAGACTCCATGCACTTTGCCATGCAGAGGCAAAGTTATGATACACCATGAAGACATCCATCACTCAGCAACACTGTAGCTCAACATGCACTCCAACAGTAGCACGAATGTACCAACATTGTCATGTCAAGTCATGTCGAGTCAAGTCATGAGTCATGTTGCCCACATCTCCATTATGGGCTTGTTGTTATTCAATGTGATGTAACATGGAAGTCTAACAGACCCACTTGTTGAACATAGAGTCATGTAAGTTGGAAGGTCATGGAAGTCGAATGGTCATGAGGGTAGTCGAACAGCCACAAGGGTCAGTTTCACCCTTGGCTATAAATACCCCTCTCATTTGTACATGAGAGGCCTTTTCACCTCAGCTCCTCCCACATAGCCGAGAGAGTCTGTAATATTTTCTTTGAGGAGTAAGTAGTGACTCCAACGCCCCGCTGATGGGGTTAGTGATGTATGGTGTAACGATGTGTCTTGGATCTTTTGTTTAATTCAAAAGCCTGTCAACATGCCAGCACGTTTTCACACATGTATTGTATTTGTTGTAAGATTGATCTTTAACATTTGTAATGCATGTTGCTTTAACCATGTGTTCTACATTTGAACTGATTCATTTGTGGTAATTCATAACCTATTAATGGAAATGTGTCATATATGCTGTTAATATTGTCCCATCTATGTCTACTTCTCTGCCGAACATCAGACAGACCTTTCACATGAACCTTGCTGTAAAAACCGTTGCACTTGTCTTAGACTGATGTGTGAGTGTTGTATGTGTTATCTTACCTTGTATGTTGTGACTGCCGCATCTGAGTGGACTACTCCGCCAGAAGCTGTGTATGTCCTTTGTGTTGTGTGTTCCTAGCCAAGTTGGGACTGATCCCTTTCAACCTGTAACTCACCTTCACATTTTTCCCCTCATAGTGAAAGAACCATTGACACAAGTACACTTACACTAACCAGGCATGCGAACTTCACTTCTCCAAGACAAAGAGAACCACTCTTCTGTGCTGACAAGCAAGAGTTGAGGCAAATCCTTAAGACAATGGAAACTGGGCCATCATATTGGATGGGACTCCCACACCAAACGGTGTGAGGTCTAGTTGGGACTTCATACTGGGGTGATCCCCTGAATGTTGGCGGGTCCAACATTGTCAACACAATGTTACCTCCAGGATGGGGACCTTGAGTATTTATATCATTACCACTGACATTTCCTCTGCTATTGTTTCCAATGTTGAGATCAAAATTACCTCCACCATTGACATTTGACATGGTAGTGACTCATATATGAGAGAACTTAGAATTAGTAGATGAACTAGATGAATCAGAATGACTAGATTCCAAGGATGGACTAGAGAGGGGGACCCTGACTTGTCAAGTGGGTGTTAATGGATGTTCGGATGGGAACCAATGGTGAAGATCATAAAGTCTCCATGATAAATGTATAGGGGAGGAAATGATTTCATGACAAAGAAAACACTAAAGACTAGTGAAAAAGGTTGAAGAAAAATAACAACAGTGAGCAAGCAAACATTAAGTGTAGTGGTGCAATGTACAAGCTAACTATTATGTATTTCTATTCTAATTCAAGAAAGCTCGTCCTATAAATAGAAAAATGACTCCTATCCTAAAGGTTAACTAGACCTCAACCAAATCCTAATACTATGCTTTTGATGGCCTTCCAAATAACTTCTTACTTGTGGGACTTGATATCCACAAGTAGAGTCATTGAGTGAATGGTGAGTCGTAGGAATGTTGAGAATGACTATTCAAAATATTAACCACAGTGGTCATTTTTATGTCAATGTTTCAGGTCTATAACGAGATTCATCATGAGGACAAATCCACGGAGAAAAGAGAGGAAGAAGGGAATAAATACTGAAAGGAGTGATGAGAAGAGAGAAAAATGGCCGACCAGAAAGCCCTAATTAATTAATTAATAAAATAGAAAAGTTTTTTACTTTTTAGGAAATAGTTAGAAATGGACAAATTTAATAATAACTATTAAAAAGCTTATAATGGTGAATTAATAAAGATAGGGATAAATGATTAATGAGAGAATTAATTAAAATTCGTTAATGGTAATAATTATAATTAATAATGAAGTTTGATTAATAATATTAATATAATAATTATATTACTAACTAGATTAATAAACTTTAATTTGCGCCTATATTAATAATTGTTAAGTTATGAATTATGAATATTATCGAGATGAATGTTAATAATATAAAAATTATATTAACTAGATTAATAAAATGTTTTCCTTGATTTAAGCGTGTATTAATAATAATTATTAAGTTTATGAATTATAAGTATTACTGATAATGATTTTAAAGTGATTACAGAGGTTAATACTTTTTAGGGAAAGTTATTATTATATAAAGGAATAGAGTTAATAGTTAAGATTAAGAAATAATTTAATCTATAATGAGGTATTAGTTTATTATAATTAGGGGGTTGCTAGTTAATTATTATAAGATGGGAAAATAGGAATGGAAGGATGTGGGAAGGGAGGCCTCGTAAAGAGAAAGGAGGGAAAGTTGAATAAGAGGAAGATGGGAATGAAGGGGAGAGGATGAAATTATGTCAGGCTTTGTTTAGGTTGATTTTGAGAAAGAACAAGAATCCATCTCCTATTAATTTCGAGACCTCCATCTCTATTAAGATTTTGCGGATGTTTTATAATTTCAAGAGCTTCCATCATTTTTCTCTATTCTCATCTCTCCTTTCAGTATTTATTCCCTTCTCCCTCTCTCTTCTCTGTGGATTTGTCCTAATGATGAATCTTGTTATAGATCCGAAATGTCGACATAAAAATGACTATTGTGGTTAATATTCTGCATAATCATTCTCAACATTCTCACCATAGAAATATTCAATCTATCCTAGGAATGTCAACTAGGGTTACCTTTGTCCAAAGGGAGCGAGAAAATATCAACTTATGGGTGTCAAATTCAGACGTAGATTCCTGACCTTAGAGTGGGAAGCTCCATGGAGAACCACCAGTATCCTCAACCTAAACCTTACCCGTATAATGAATTTCTGTCTCAAGCGCTACTTTTTACAGTTGGATGATGGAGGATCTTAAAACTCCCTAATTTGACAACCACCACATCTCAATGTAAAGTGATTAATGGGAATTATTGGGATGCCCACCTGACCAACCCTGCCGTAGCTAAAATATTATTTTACGCAGGTGCCCAAGTTGGCTTAAATCTATGTGCGTTGAGATTAAGTGGTTGTTTTTAAAAGTCTTGGCTTAGAGGTGCTAACCAAGCACTCATTTTCTTAGGGCGTGTAATTTGTGTGCAAATATGTAAATTGTCACTGGTTTTGCATTTGGCATAACCTGTGCTACTAAAAAACTAGATTGCAGAAATGAAAATTTAATTGAAATGAATATAAAAGTAAATAAACACACTCTACTTCGCACCCAAGGAGGCTTAAAAACAACACAAGAAAAGAAAAAGAAGGAAAAAAGAATGGAGATCATAAGATCAAGGGCCAAAGGGGCTAGGATCCATGGTCAAAGAGGCCTACTTTATGTAGCAAAAATTCAGTAGAGAAGAACTGAATTCTAGGTTGAAAGGGCGGAAAACCACTAAATAATGAACATAGACCTAAAGAGGAATTTGGGGGATGGTGAAACAAAGGCCAAAGGGGGGCTCAATTATAACATCAAAGTCTCAAAAAAGTTGGAATAAAAGGCCTAATTTGCTTAAAAATCAGTGGTAAACAACTCTGAAACAATAGACTACCAACTTAGCTAAATCCCTTAAAATGTGGAAGATAAGTACTATAAGCCCTAGAGGGAATTTTTCTTGCCTCTAGAAAGTGGATATGCTAGAGAGATCAAGGCCTATAATGCTATAAAAATATGCTGAAAAACCTTCCTATCAGGCAGACAAAACTAAAGTCTCAGCAAAAATAAAAAAACACAGAAAAAGAGGGTAAACTAGGTTTTTTACTTGTTCCCATGTTATAACACAAGTTGTGGTCTGTTTCCTACATTGGCCACCACAATTATGTTGAGAAATGGAAATAAGAAATTCCAGTTTAATTTTTCCTTGAATTAAACTGAGAATTAAAATCGAATTCTATTCTCATAGCAACTTGTAAATAGTATTATGTTTACTTAAATTAATTAGCTTAGGAATTTCAAGTTGGAAGTCTTAGGAATGTATATGTTCTCCCTAAGTTTTAGGGGCCCAATATGTGTTTAATTGTGAGTTTTAAATTAGATCACTCAATTTACTGAGTTATGTTTAGTTAAATTAGTTCCAAACTGTTTGAGGAACCAATAGAAAGTTAACACTTAGTTGGTGCACTAGTGCATCCACAAGTGTCACTCTAGTTAACTGAAGATTCCCTCATCAGAAACTCATGCATGTTGATTTTGAGAAAGACCCAGTTGAGACTAGAGTGCAGGGACATTGTATTATCAATTGTGTGGTTTACTGAGTTGTAAATATCATGCATGCAATCAGAGAAGGACCTATGTTTGGATTGTGCAGTTTTGGAAGCATAAATTCCCTTTAAATACAGGCTATTCATCCTAGGAATTAGGCAAGGAAATAGGGGCTTGGAGAGCTGTAGACTTGGCTAAGTGTTGGCCAAGAGCTGGCTTGTGAGTTGAGAGAGTTGAGCATACTTGTGCGGAATTTTTCTAGCGATAAAAAGATTTGTATCTTCACTCATATTTATGATATATGCAATATTTATGATATATGCAATACAGATAGTGAGGTTTTGAGCAGTGGCTTTCCCCAAATATATCTTGTGCTATGTGTCATTGATTTATCTTCTTCTTGTTCAAATTGTTTTCATCGATCTATTAGCTTCCGCTAGTTGAAAGTAGAAGTAGATTCTTGTCCTGTGCTTTAGTACATTGCATGAGCTTGTGAATCTACAAGATTTTCTACATGGTATTAAAGCTGAAGACAATATACTAGAGGAGATTTCAAAGTTTTGAGTTTTGGGTTATAGGTGAAATTCGAATTTGCAATACATACTTTAGGATTGGCAGATGACGTTCTACTGTTTGTAGCTCAAGTATGCCTTGGAAGGAAACTCAAATTTTATAGCCTGGAGGGACATAATGGAGGCTATGCTAGAGGATAATGGCTTGAAGGAATTCATTAATCAAGAAATTTCTAAGCCAACAACATCGGATGCACAAAATTTGGCCGAATGGAAGAAGTGTGTGGCGAAGGCGAGGCGGATAATCCTTGAGGGAGTTTGAGACCACATTGTCTCGAGTCTCCATGGAAAGGAAACTACATATGCTATATGGAAAACATTGACGGACTTGTATCAGAACAATAGTGATCAAAGGAAATTGGCACTGAAGGAAAAACTTCAAAAAATCAAAATGGAGAAAGGTGAGACTATTCCAAAATACTTGACCAAGTTCACTCAATGTCGCGATGAACTTGGAAGTGTTTGAATCACTATTTCCGAGGATGATATGGTGATTCTTTCTCTTCTGGGACTCCCAAAGCATATAGTTATCACGACTCTATCAATGGTTGAGAGAAGCTGCCGGATTGGGAACGACTGTGGTTAGATTTGATGCAGGAGGAGATCAGGAAGAACACCAGGGATGGATCTTCATCAAAGACTGGTGATGAAGAGAACTGTACCTTATCGATTAAGGCAAATAACGGGAAAGAGAAATATTCCCCTTCCAAATCGGATTCTTAACATGGAGGTAAGAATAAAGACATGATGAAAGTTAAGTGCTTTCATTATCATGAGCTGGGCCATTTTGCTACAAATTGTCCACTCAAGAAGTCCAAGAAGAAGTCCTCAAGAGGAGTGACGGGTGAGGATTTGGCCTCTATAGTCAAATTAAACCTTTTCCTCATTACATGCATGGTGTCATCAATGATGGGAAGTGTATGGTACTTAGACAGTGGAGCCTCATTCCACATGAATGGCGACAAAGAGTTATTCAGTAACTTGGAGGAGAAAGACCTTCAGATGAATATCGAGATGGGTGACGATGAGAAGTATAGTGTTACTGAGTTGGGCATGATTACTTTTCAGAGGGAGCATGCAGATCCAATCACCTTGAAGAATTTTATGTATGTGCCTAAGCTGAAGAAGAACTTGGTATCTGTTGCCATGCTTGAGAGGCTATGATGTGATCTTCTCGAAAGGAAATGCGTTCCTTCGACACATAACCATGTGTCAAGTAAAGAAGATAGGGATTAGGGTGAAGAATCTCTATAAGTTGGAGGTAGAGGAGTGTGCTACTTTTAGCACAAAAGAAGAAATGGCACAGTGCCGAGACATTGGTGAGTTGTGGCACAGGTGATTGGGCCACTTGCATCATGGGGCACTGTAGATATTACAGTAGATCTCTACCAATCTTCCCAAAGGTACGCTTGAGCATGTTGATACATGCAAGGGGTGTACTTTTGGAAAATACACCAAGTCTTCCTTTCACGACAAAGATAATCGAGTAGAGGTTATTCTAGAGCGATTCCATTAAGATATATGTGGACCATTATCGACATCATCCACAACCAAACATAGGTATTGTGTTATATTTGTTAATGACTTTTCTTGAAAATGTTGGATATTTTTCATGAATCAAAAGGATCAAACTTTCACAAAGTTTTGTGAGTTTAAATCATTGGCGGAGAAAGAGTTGGGCAAGAAGGTTAAAGCTCTACAGAGTGATAATGGTGGTGAGTATGTATCAAATGAGTTTAAGAACTTCTGTGCAGCAGAAAGGATTAAACAGGAGTTGATGACACCCCATAACCCTTAGTAGAATGGGGTGGCCAAGAGGAAGAACATAAGCATAGTAGGGGCAACGAGGGTGATGTTGCATGATCAGGGCCTACCACTTCACTTGTGGGTTGAGGCATGCAACACAAGTGTTTATGTTCAGAACCGTAGCCCACATTGGATACTTGATATGAAGACATCAAAGCAGGCTTATTTCGGTAAGAGGCAAGATGTTGGTCACTTCAAGATTTTTGGGTCATTGATATATTTCCATGTAACCAAATATGCATGGAAGAGGCTTGAGCCGATAATAGTGTTGGGGATATTTGTGGGGTACGCTGATACACCTCACAACTATCGGGTGTACTTGCCGACTGGTAGGATGAAAATGGTTCACACGGATGTCAAATTCGATGATGAGAAGGCCATGCAAGATTCCCTTGAGAGGGACCTTAAGCTACATGCGGATGAGGATATTTTAGCTCCTAAGGTTGAGGAGTCTCATATTGATGTGGGGTAGCCACATGCAGAGGATCAGAGAGAGGAGACATCCACTCAGGCAGAGTCTTCTAGGGAGGGAAGAAAGCACACCAGAGAGGCTGATAAATTGTTGGATGATGCACTTGAGAATGCGGGAGCACCCACTTCTCAGTTCAGGTAGAGGAGGTCACTTGAGAGGTACAATGGATACATGGATTTTATGGGTGAATGTGTTGTGACAAAGCCATATTACTTTAAGGAAGCAGTGTAGCAGCCAGTTTGGGTTGATGCCATGGTGGAGGAATATGACTCCATAGTTCATAATAGTGTTTGGGATGTGGTCTCGAGACTAGAGGACAAGTCATTGGTGAGCTCCCATTGGATTTACAAGGTAAAGCAAGATGCAGATGGTAGTGTGGAGAAGCATAAGGCTATATTTGTGGCCTGTGTCTTTTCATAGGTAGAGGGGATTGACTATGATGAGACATTTTCTCCTGTTGCAAGGTACTTGTCAATCAGATCTATATTGGCACTATCAACACATATGGGTTGGAAGATACATCAGATGGATGTAAAGACAACCTTCCTTAATGACATGATTGAGGAAGAAGTGTACATAGAGCATCCTAAAGGTTTTGAGACCTTCGACCATGAGTCGCATGTGTGCTAGCTCAAGAGAGCATTGTATGGGCTGAAGAAGGCACCCAATGTTTGGTACACCAAGATAGATAGCTACTTCACTGGGTTGGGCTTCACGAAGAGTGAAGTGGCTGCAAACCTGTACCACATAGTGGTGGAAGGTAAACTATTGATCATTGTACTTTATGTTAATGATCTCATATTGATAGGTGATGGTCAACTGATCAAGTATTGCAAGGAGGACCTTGCAAGAGAGTTTGAGATGAAGGAAATGGGGCTCATGCATTAATTTCTTGGCATGGAGGTATGGAAGGGTGATGGAGAGTTCTTTGTGTGTCAGGGCAAGTATGCCAACGAGATACTCAGGAGATTCCGCATGGAGAGCAACACACCCATGGAGACTCCTTTAGCAAGTAACTAGAGGAAGGAGGATTCTACTTTAGGGGAAGTAGTGGAAGCTACTATTTACAGGCATCTTATGGGTTCACTCAGGTAATTGGTGAGCACACGACCAGATATATGATATGAAAATAACCAACTTAGTCAAGCGATGGTTAGGCCTACCAAGCTGTATTGGAAGGCAACAAAGCATGTGTTGAGATACCTCACGGGCACTTATTAGTATGGATTATGGTACAAACAAACAAAGGGAGTGAAGCTTCAAGGCTTAATCAATGCAGATTGGGCAAGGAGTCCATTCGACCGAAAGAGCACATGATGAGGGATCTTCAGTATTGGGTCAGTGAAAGTTTCTTGGTATAATAGGAAACATAGATTGGTTGCACTTAGTTCGACAGAGGCAAAGTACATGGCTTCGAGACAAGCATGTTGTGAGGCCATCCGAATGAGGACGATCATGGTTTGTTTGTTTGGTTAGCAGATGGATCCAACTGTGATTTACTGCGATAATTAGTGTTGTATCAAACTCTCTGAAAATCCATTTTTTCATGATCCATCCAAGCATATTAATATCTGATATCATCATCTCAAAGATTGTGTATTGAGGCGGATTATGTTGTTAGAGTACATTCCCATGGAGGAGCAAGATGGTGACATTTTGACAAAGGCATTGTCAAGATGTAAATCCGAGTTTCACAGAGACAAGATCGGGGTAGCGAATAATCCATTTCTTGTTGAGAGGGAGTTTTGAGAAATGGAAACAAGAAATTCTAGTTTAATTTATCCTTGAATTAAACTGAGAATTAAAATCGAATTCTATTCTCATAGCAACTTGTAAATAGTTAATTAAGTTTAATTAACTTAATTACTTAGGAATTTTGAGTTGGAAGTTTTTCTGAAGTCATGTATATGTTCTCCCTAAGTTTTAGAGGTCCAGTATGAGTTTTATTGTGAGTTGTAAATTAGATCACTCATTTTACTGAGTTATGTTCAGTTAAATTAGTTCCAAACTATTTGAGGAACTAGTAGAGAGTTAACAATCAGTTGGTGCACTAATGCATCGACAAGTGTCACTCTAGTTAACTGAAGATTCCCTCATCAGAAACTCATGCACGTCGATTTTGAGAAAGACCCAGTTGAGACTAGAGCGCAGGGACAGTGTACTATCACTTGTGTGATTTACTGAGTTGTAAATATCATGCATGCAATCAGAGGAGCACCTATGTTTGGATTGTACAGTTTTGGAAGCATGAATTCCATTTAAATACAAGTTATTCATCTTAGGAATTATGCAAGGGAATAGGGGCTTGGAGCGCTGGAGAATTGGCTAAGTGTTGGCCAAGAGCTTGCTTGTGAGCTGAGAGAGTTGAGCATACTTGTGTGGAATTGTTCTATTGAGAACAAACTTTGTATCTTCACTCATATTTTTGGTATATGCAATACATATAGCAGGGTTTTGAGCAGTGGATTTCCTCAGATACATCTTGTGTTATGTGCCATTTATTTATCTTCTTATTGTTTGTATTATTTTCATGGATCTATTGGCTTCCGCTGGTTGGAAGTAGAAGTAGATTCTTGTCCTACGCTTTAGTACATTGCATGAGCTTGTGAATCTACATGATTTTCTACATTTTTGCCCCTAAAAGTACGTTGGATGATCTAGAGCTCCCACTTCTAAGGTTTGTCAGATCCTGCCGTCTTTTGTACAGCTGGAACCTATGATATGCGAAACAAAGATAGAAATAGAAAAATGATTTTTTTTTTTTTAAATTTCTAGAAGTAACCATTAATATATAAAAACAAAAAGAAAAATGAAAGAGAGGAAAAAACACAAATTCAAAAACACACTCACCAAGGATCTGAATAATTAAACCGGTGGAGTCACCATTTGTTAGGAGAATATTTCCGAACATATTTGCTAAAAAAATACTTTCACTTTTGGTGACAATCTCGCCTAACAAAAAAGCAAACAAAGAAGAAATATGTTGCAAAACTTTAGAATCTTCATCAATACTTTTAGATCTATAAGAACGATGTTAGGAAAAACCTACCAAAAAGAGCTTACAAACACTGAAAATACATGCCAAAAGTAATAACAAGTTACCTAATGGAAAATAGCTCAAATTTTATTAATCAATAACACCTGGTGGAGTAGAACATATACTTGGGTCTTAGATGTCCTCTTCCGTGGGAGGGTCCTTTTGAGTCCATATGCTTCCTTGTAGCTGCTTTCTCTCTCTCTTCCTAGTTGCAAGTGGGCAAAGGAAATGAACGTTTGAAATCATTGCGGAGAGCTCATGAGTAATGAGAACAAAGAGATGACAACGATAATGATCATGCATCGAGAGTGAGTGAGAGAAAAACCTCTCCATTTATCATAAAATGTTAGGATAAATCTAGATCTAGTCAAACAATAAAATATTATTAGACCAAATGAAGATCTAACTGTTACGAGTATTTTATTATATTTAAGTGAGGAAAAGATTAATGGAATGGTAAAAAGGTCTTTATTTAGTGAACTAACTCAAAAAATAATGATTAATTGAGTTAATTAAGAAAAGTGGGTAAAATAATTAATAAATAAAAATGATTTTTTAATTAATTTAAGGAGATATGGTCAAGTTGAGTTAGAAATAATTACTAAATAGTGATTTAATAATGATTTCATAGGGGAAATGTGTAGAGATTAAGGAATAATAAATAAATAATGGTTTATTTAATTATTCATGGGTAATATGGGCAAAATAACTTAGAAATAATTACTAAATAATGATTTAATAATTATTTCAATGGAGAGAAGTTAAATAATTAAGGAATAATAAATAAATAATGATTTATTTAATTATTCTTATGGATGGGTGAAAATATCTTTAATTATTTTCACAAGATGGGTAATATGAGAATAACATAGAATTAATTAAACAAATTTCTGAGTTATTTTCAAGTGGGTAAGCAGAAATAATTTAGGAAAAGTGGATCTCTAAATTATTTCCTAAGGTGAAAGTGGGTTTTTATATGTAAAACCCATATTGCATGGTGTATTTAGATCATCATAATGGAAAATGGCTAGTTGATCACTTTTTAGGTGATACCACCTTCCATGCTAGATCAGGAAGAGGAATAGGTCCTACCATATGTAGAATATTTGGCATGAGATACTTAGACAGAGCCAATAAAGGATATCGTTTTGAAAAATAGGTCCAAAACTACAAGGCAGGGGCAACATGACCTTTGGAAGATTGGGTTGACAAGGTAGTTTCTAGGAAAGGCTAAATTTTACACCTGGGATAAGGTGGAAGAACAATTTCCTCACCTCATTCACTTGAAGCTTTTTGGGACCAAAATCCTCCTAAAATGGGGAGGTGTGATCTAGATTAGATAATTATTATTTTTAATCCATCTCTATGCTTTCGTGGTGGAAAAAGTGGAGGAATCAACTCACATGACCTTTTTTATCACCGAGACTCAGATTGGCATATTAGGGTCTAAAACCTTCCTGGAGCAGTTTGCAACCTCAAATAACAATTTTTTTTTGGGAGGAGGGGTCTTTGATGCTTGAGCCCAATTTTTTTTTTTTTGTGTTATTATACACACAAATACCTTTGCAATGGCGCAAGAATCACCTCAATAAGAGTTTGTATGCAAAACTTATGCCACTCGGAAGTTGACCTTGCTATTTTAACCACCATAATTTGAGAGGATGCCACATTAGCCCCCATTATTCATGGAAAATGGTCTCACCACATGATCATTATGAATAAAACTCTATAATATTCAAGATTTTAATTGTAGATAAGAGTGGAAGTAGTCAAACATAATCACTAGGAGGCTATCAGGTTGTGTTTTCATTGGGCCACTAAGAGGAAAAAGGGTTCCATTCTTTTCAAGGGCATTTTGTTCCATAGATGAGTAAAGTAGATGAGAGGGGTATGGCAAGAGCACACTAAGAGGATTTGTGCACTATAGTAGCCCACATGCACATGCCTTACTTATTTTTACTTGCATCCATTTTCTATTCAGAGAAGGAGAGTAGAGTGGCCTCACCTTTTAGCTTGGTTTTCTCTCAAAAGGGTTTCTTAGGATATATCTTGTATCAATTATGGTTTGTGAGTTTTTATTTCAATTTTCTCTATTTTATACATGATTATAATTTGCATGCATAAACAATAAATAATAATTAATAGATCCAAAAATACAAGAAATAAACCCTCATAATGTATATTTCATATTTTACTAGATCTATTGTGACGAATTGTCTACTGGAATATCCATGACAATTTACAGATCACTGAATCTGAATTTTTGGCCTATAATACTCAGATATGTCTTCTCTATAAATCCATAGGTGGAAATAAAATTCAATCTTCCAAGTGAAAGTTACAATACGTTTCCTAAAACTTATTGATTTTTGGCCTCTTCCTAAGAGGGAACTTGCATAGCATGCCACATGCAATTTTTTTTCAAATATGTTATGAAATTTTAACTTGAGATTGCTGGAGTTCTCATGAACTCCTTGTTAGAGCTATTGGATCATGCACCTAATGGTGAGCTTATGTCCCCAAGTTGGAGCCATACGTTACCCACCAAAATGGGTAACCCCACAGGAGACAAATTTTCTCCTATTCATGATAGTCAGCTAATCAGCTAGATGGCTATTATCCCTTGACAACCATCACTAGCTCATGATATGCCATATATGTCTACCATTGGCATCAATGATTACCTATCACATATTTGGCATGAACACATGGATGAAGGTGGGCTTCCACTCAAAAGGTACTTTGGTCATATATCAATCAAGTGCTTATACTTGTTTGTTCTTTGGAATTTGATATGGATTATGGGGTGATCTAAAGGAAGGATGGGATTTGACCATGATATTTTTCTCACACATTATTAGGGGTTTTAATATTGAATCCTAGTCTAGTGGGACCTCCCTTAAGGCCCAATGGGTATAGGAGGGGTACTATTTGGGAAGACTAATTAGGAGAGAATAGTTCCATGTTTCCATACGTCATATTTAATATCATCCATCTTACCTTACAAGCCTATATATAACCTCCATTCTTCATGTTCAACGTGTCATTAGCTCTGTGGGATTAAACACTCATATGTCCACATACCCGGGTAGGGCTCGAAAACTTCACCTTATGAGGTTGATGTTGCTAAAATAAATGGAAAGAACATAACATGGCCACAAAAAATATAAAGAATGAAAAATTAAAATGTAAAATATGGCTAGGGACATAAATATTATCATGTGGGAAAAATCCAGATATGAGCTCTACCTCACTCATATGGCCATTACTTGGTTCCTAACCATTCATTGCTCCATCACATCAAAAGAGGGAACCCTTGCATGTCCCAACCCTGATGAGCGATAAACTAAGTCATTATTAAGGGGTAATACAACTTCTCTATCATTCGAAGCAAGCTGTAACCCTTGAGCTATAAGAAATGATACAAAGAAAAATCAAGAAGAATTAAAAGGCACACAAGAAGGGTGGGAGAATAAAGGTTGAGTTGGTAACTCATGCATCCATGAATGATCCCTTCTCACATCTATACACTCAAGATGTGGACACACCCAACAATTGGTCCCTTTGACCATGGCACTTGTCCATGAAGTATTTTCCCCTTTGTTACCATCATTATTATTCACTAACACCTGTCAATCAAAGGGTGGACCATGTAATGTTACTTCCCCTTAGAGGTTGGAAACATGTACTAGGATTGACTTTTAGTCACCCCTTCCTAGGGAGAAAAAACCATTGTAAGATTAGGGTATTGATTTTGGAAGGGGATCCTTGTTTGAAGTATTAAATATCCCATGGAATTCAAGTTTGGCTCACTTAAATGCACTGATGATCATTTCCCCTGATGAATAGTTTCTTGCATTAGAATTCATCTTGTTTCTTGTTAGGTGTTTCAACAACCCAGGTCTTAGGCACCTTCTCAATAGGTACCCAGGTCTTTTTGAGAAGCATATTGGCACAAACAAGTGAAGCATTGATACTCTTGGGCTGCCTAGAAACAACATTAAATGAAATATGTCCCAGGACACCTCTTGCACCCAGGACGTTGGATAACTTTGTACAATATTTGATGACTCTTTAGGATGACAAAACTGGACCCAACAAGTCCTCAGGCTAGCCTTGACACCAATGATGGATGACAAGTAATTACGATCCCAAATGAGGATGGTCTCTGTTATCACCCAAAAATGTTCATCTAGCCATTTATTCCTAGGTTGATTTAAATACACCATGTAGGATTAATTTTAACATAGTATTTCTAATTAAAATTCAAAAATCCCATGAGACTAATTGAATAAATCATTATTTATTTAATTTACTCTAGAAATAATTATTAAATAACTATTTGATAATTATTTCTTAACTATTTTTGACTTAATCACCTTGGAATATTTAAATAAAACACTACTTATTTATTATTCCTTATTTATTCCATATTTTCCTTATGAGATAAATATTAAACCCCTATTTAATAATTATTTCTTTCTTAATTCTCACAAAGTAATTAATAAATCAATTTTATTTGTTAATTACTTCAACCAATTTCTAAATTAAGATATTTGACCATTTTGAATATCTTTTCCCTTTCCATTTGGTCAATACTATTTTATTTTCTAATTCCTAATTTAGCTAAACACTTTGTTATAAATAAGAGGGTTCTCCATTCATTCTTCACCTTGATCATTCTCATCATCACCACTATCGTCTCATTACATTTGAGCTCCCACTTGAGTTCAAGCTATTTTTGTTTGTTTTTTTCCCATTGCAAGTTGAGAGAGAGAAACATATCGCTAAAGCACAAGGACATGAAAAGGACCCATCCCATGGAGGGGGATCTATAGAACCAAGTTTATAAATTTTCTGCATCAGGTGTATCATTTCTATTAATATTTTTTTTTATTCATATGATCCATTGGGTTGCTAGACTTTTATCTTTGCTGTTATAAGTTTCTAGTTGCATATGATCTTTTGCTGCAGGGTTTTTATTCTCTTTTTCTTGCAGATATGAAGCGTAAATAACTATATTTTGTTTTTAGGGTCACTTGTCACCAATGGCTTAAGTCAAGCATTTTTGGTACACTTGCTAAGAATTTTCACACTAATAGTCTCACCATAAGATACTAGGGAGGGCTTGGTGCACCTAGAAAGCCCTCAACATTGGAGTAGAGGAGGTCATTTTAAGCAGTTGGAGACCCATGTAGACTACTTTGTGGTGCCCCAACTGGATCTTGGGACCCCACATGAGGAAATTAGGTGGATTTTAGGGCCAAACCTCAAATTATGGATTTGACATGCTTCTACACCACCTTGGACACCTCATCAATCTTGTACATATCATTTAGATCAATTTTTTTTTGCATGACATCATCCCTAGAGAGCTTATGGATCACATGTGTATTTTTGTAAAGATAATGGGTAGGCTTGCAACGCAAGGTTGTTTTCGTGTCAAAATTGATTTTATGGGATTTATAGGCTAATTATATGCCATCCTCCTCATATAAATAAAGGAGAGGATGATTGTTTCAAATGATCATCACTTGTGACTTGAATTCAACTTCTTAGAGATTTTGGCAGTCTTGATTCTTGAGGAGATGTGCTTATATGGGTAATTTTTTTATATTGGAGCTAATTCTTAGAATTGTAGATGTTATCTTGGATCAATAAAATATTGCTCATACGTTTTTTCTTGTAAATGAGCCTTGTTTTTGATAAATAGTTGATTTTATGTTTAATATATGGAATGGATTGATTATCTAGGGTTTTTATATTGTGTCTTTATTTATTTAATATTAATTGTATAGAATTTGGATAACATCATTGTATGCATTACCTATGTATGAAATGTGAATGGAAATCACCTTGGTGAATTTTTGGAATAGCTCTCCCAAGTGACCTAGATCCCTCACAATGATGATAACTAAGTTTTTTATTTAGGGCATCAAAATTCCCTTACTCCTTAGCAATATTGAGCAAATATTTCACAAACATAGACTCCATCATCCCAAGGACTAGGAATTAGCCTCGTCAATTTGATAATCACCCATAAATTCATCCCCAAACTCAAATTTTTCTCCCTTTTTCTGATTTTGGCCCTCTTAAGGATATGTTGCTAGCTAGGTCTTGGTGAAAATTGGCTTAGAAGGAGAGTTTTGTCTTGTGGAGAGATTCAACATTGAGGGAAGAGTTGACTTTCTCAAAATAATATTCCTTAAGTGCCCAATATTTCAATTTCAAGGCATAATTCTCTTGCCCTATGAAGCCCTAGTATGTGCAAAGCTTCAACTTGGGGGCTTGTTGAAGGTTTCTTGGAGTATTTTCTTGCTAATACTCATTGTTTGGGAACCTTTTATTGGCCTATTAATTCTAAAGTAATCCATTTGGCTTACTATTCCTCAAGCGCTAGGTCAGTTGTGCCATAAATAGGCCCTGTTAGAGGATTTGAGTTGCCTTTCTTCAATTGATTGAGCCTTGTACTTAAGAACAACCATCCTTCATGATTATCCTCTCTTTTCACCTTGATTCGTGAACCTAACATACCTCTCATAATTGACTTATCTAACTGGAAGCATCCCATTAGTGAAAGTCCATAAATATCAAGAGGTAGTGGTTGTGGTTATAGTGGGCCAAACCTCATTGTTGTCCCTTAGTCTAGTTTTTGAGGTAACAAGGCCCATTTTTCTCGATTGTTTGTATCCATGGTGTTTCTCTAGCCCTCGAGGTCCAAAGTTTAAGCCTCTGTTGTGATACCACTCTATATCAAAGCTTCTAACTTTATCCCCAAAGGTCCAATATCAAACCTAGCTTCGATACCATTGTGTAACACTCCCTCCCACTCCCTTGTCCTAAATATAGCTGGGGGAGGAATTACTTCTTAGTTTTAACTTGACCTCCAAGGTCTGTTAGGAAGATGGGGTTATGTTGATGGAGGTAAATTCACTGCTAATGGTTAGGGGATCTCCCTAGTATAAAGTCCCAACTAGACCTTACACCATTTGGGATAGGAGTTCGATCTAATATGTGGGTTTGATTACCACCATGTTTTTATAGAATTTGGTGTTGGATGGAGTGAGTAGGAAAAAGGAAATCCCACTTAGACTTCTGATAAAATGCAAGTTAGAAAAACTTTATGAAACGCTCCAATCAAGGAAATAAGGAATATAACAACCACTTGAGTAAATGGACATGAATGTCAAAGAAATATTGTTACCATACCTCAATTAAGATACATGAATAAAGAGTAATTCTAGCTAGCAATTGTGAAGAAGTTCACAATTAATAACTAGCATGAAAGAATATGTAAATTAGCAAGCAATCACAAGTAAGATATGAGTTTATAATCAATGAAATAGTTCACCAATATTCAACACATTAAAAACAATAATATACCATTAAACAACCATAATAATAGTCTTGCGATGTTCAACAACACGTGAACGAAATACTCACCTTGGCCCAAAATAGCTTCTCAATATTATGCTGAGATATTCAATGCAGCATTACACAAAGTATTCATGAAATCCAATAGTGGAAATGGTAAATTGACACTTGATCTTCAAAAGGAATTTACAAGATTTCCTCTTCCAAGGTGCTCAAAGGAGTACAAAACTTAAATTCCTCGTTTAACAAGCCATGAGGGTATATTTATTCAAAGTGTGGTGACTCTTCATCTCCTATAGCCTTTCAACTTCCCTCATGGCTTTTCATCTTCCTATGATTTTTCATTTTTTTCTCCATATTCTAATTTTTAATTCACTTTAAATTCTAATTTTACTTTATTTACACAATTTACAAGAAAATTCAAAATTCAAAGTAAACATCATTTATGGCACTAATTCCAATGCCAATGGTACAACTTTAACTTGTAATTCCTGAGTTATGTAATTGTGCCATGCTTTGTAGTCTGCTACCATGGATAAGGCTTTGCTTGATATGAAGCTTTGGTAGATGAATTCACATTCAATAGAATCAAGCACTATTGCTTTCATGTCTGCTTCAACTTGGTGAAAAATTGTGTAGAGAATTATATGCAAGTTCGTTGGTTCTACCATGTGTTCCACAATAACTTCTCTAGTGGGTTTGAGATATTTCTGAGTAATTTCCATCTCGTGTGCATGTATTATTTCCTAGATTTCTCATTAGATGTCTTGCTTTTGCCTCACTTCCCCACATGCTCCGATGGATACTATTTGGTTAGACCTAATAATAAGTGTTACCATGCTATGAGGTTTTCGATAATTGCTTAGTATCTAGGCTACATCTTTCCCCAAATTTTCATGAGAGTGAATGATTAATCTGATTTCTTCTTTCACCCTTTCCTTGGTCATCACATATCTCCTTGGTATATCAGATGTGGCATCAAGGTGCTTCATGTCCCATTTATACATTATATCAATGGTGGTTGAAGATTCATTTAATAAAGTGCCTTTTACTTTGAGTTCCTTTTGGATGGTCATGATAAAGGAGGATATCTTTTGAAGCATGATCATTTCTTTATATAACTTCTTCATGATACCTTTCAATACTTTATTATCTTCTAGCACTGTTGCTTGGAAGTCATCCACATGAGAAATCGAAGTTGATAGAGCTTGGTTCTCTTTTTGAATATTTTCATTCTCCTATTGGGAGTTGACCAAATTCTTTTCCAGTTCTTTAACATTGTTCAACATGTTCTCAATGTTCCTCTCTGTTGCAATAGAGATTGTAGATCCCGCAAATGCTATTTACATGGCATTGTTTGTAGTATTTTCCACTATATATATTTCTCGGGCTAAACATCCACACCTTTCCTAAACAATCTTATTTATGCCATGATCAAATCTAAAGCTTGGAAGATCTAATACTTGGTTTTCTTCTTCAATTGAGATACCCATTTCTGCAAGTGGCATGTCCTCTGGTGAGTGGGGTAGCAAGCTCTACATCCATGGGAGACAATATGACTTGTGCTTCCTTTTGAGCTTGTTCCCTTTGTCTAGTTTCTTCTAGAAATTTCTTGTCAACCAATTATTTTGTAAGTCTTTCTTCTTCAAGCTTCTTTGTTTCTTTCTCTTATTTTCTCTCCTCCCCCTCTTGCTTTCTCTTTGCCTCTTCCCACTTCTTCTTTTTCTTCTTCCCATTTATTCTTTTCTTCCTCTTATTTCTGTTGACACCTAATCATCAAGATTGGGTGAATAAATATAATTGATGTAAATAAATAATAAGAGATATGAACAATCTCCCTCATGTATATAATAAAGACCAACCTGAAGGAATAAATGAATTAATTTGTGGAGTTACTACCTGGCCCTGACATGGTATCAGAGCCCATAGGTATTTTTAGTATTCTTTCCCTTGTAAATCCCTTTCTTCATCTGCCTGTTCTGCCCCTATTGCAGAATTGACACCCCTGACCTAGTAACAATGTTCCATTGTAGAGGGTTGTTTTTGAAAAGTGTAACTGACCGCCTTTGATTTTCAAAATGTTGGTCGCGGTTGATTGAATTGTTGCCATCGTTTATAGTGTTTGGTGTAACTTTATTGACTTCAACCTATGGAAGTCTGCGCATCCCCAAGAGCCACAACTTTGTCTGTTCTTTCAAATCCTAATCATAGTCTGATATCCTATATATTTTGCGAACCATAGTGAGCCTCTGCCAAACAATTGCAACTTATGATTTCTAGAAAACCACAATTGTTTTGTCGGTTGGTTGTATGAGGGCGGTTTTGATAAGAATATGTATACTATGGCCAGGGATGACTACTGTTGAAGGAATTTGTTGCGTGTCATCTGAACCGTTTTGGTTTGGAATGAAGCAACTCTTTTGAGGTAGCCTCTGTCCCTCCATTTCATCACCCGGAAACACACTTGCTAGTTCGCCCTGACCTTCATACATAAAATGGTGGAGCGGTAGTCATTTGATGAGGATGCGACTCTTCCAAAGATGTGTAGATTGTTGTAGTTCCCTCTTCCGTGCCAGATTGCTGTAGTTCCGTGCCAGATTACCGCAGTTCCCTCCTAAAGAAGTGCAGATGGGAATCAAACTCAGAATAATTTGTTGCTGTTCTGGGCCATCCTTTAAATGCAGACTCTCAACATAGTACCGAGAAAAGGAGTTGACTGCCATCCTCCAACGACATGAGAGACATCACACTTGCTGTCCAAGAATATTGCTGTTCTAGTATATATATATGTGCCCCATCCATATATACGCTGGTTCCATTGAACGCTGGTCAAGTTTAATACAGTTCTCGAACACTGCCATTGAAGTCTGTTTGAATAATTTCTTGAATGTTGCCTTTGTGTTTGCCTTTGTGGTCGCTGGTATCAGTTGTTCTTGCATTTACATTGCCTTAATACATAATCTTGTGTATTACATTGTAACACTGGTATTACATTATATTTACGCTGCTCCACTTGTGTATGCGTTGAAGTTTTTTTTTGGCATATAAAATTCATTGAATGCCATGTGTTGAATACAGTTTTTTAAAACTAGGTTGTGGGTCAAAGCACTGTGGCATGAAGTGTTGAATACGGTGTACAATTTTTATGTATTGGAGCTGCTCCACAATTTATATATGGCAGAAGTTTTTTTTGTTACAGTATGCATTCAATCATATCCATGGTGGGAATAGTTCTCACTGGCAAGGAAAACTATCCTGAGTGGTCCCGCATGATAAAACACACCCTCATTTTCAATGAGTTGTGGAAAGGAGTGTGCATTGGAGATGGAGACAAAGAACCTGAACATCCTAACTCAGACAAAGAGCTCGCCATTTGGGAAAGTAAGAACAACAAATCTTATGCATTAATCACAACATCTGTAAATGAAGAGGTGAGTTGCCATATTTCACCATTTTCAACTGCTTTCAAAGCCCTTCAAAAGCTAAAAGAACTCTATGAATCACATTCTACACTTGAAGTTGTTCAACTCATGATTAAACTCTTCACTCTTGAATTACAAAATAATGATCCTCTTACTCTTGCATCTGAAGTAAAATCTATAATGCATGATATCAAATCCACCAAGGTTGAATTGGATATTCCTCTTATCACTTTTCTCAAGGCACTTTATCCTACTTACTCCAATTATATTGAGTCATTACAAGCAAATGGAAATCTCAATGATATCACCTTTGACTCCCTTGTGAAAAAATTTACTGAAAGAGAGAAAGCTTTTGGAAAGAAGACAACCCCTGAATATTTTGAAGAGGCTATGTGCCTTGCTCATAAAGAAAAGAATCTTGCTCAAGATTCTTCCAGAGGAAGAGGTGGTCGAAGAGGAAGAGGAAGATATTTCAGAGGCAAGGGGGGCACACACTCTCAAGGAGAAAAGGCAGATTTTCACTGCATACGCTACAAAAGAAATGAATCACATGATGCCTCTACACCATGGGACAAAATTGAGCAACAAAGAAACCAGCAGAAAGGTAAAACTAATGACACAGACAAAGGTAAAGCACCTAAATCCACTCACTATGTTGTGGCACAATGTAATATTGGAGTAAATGAAGATTTATTTAATGCTTCACTTGCTTTTTGGAAAAATGATTGGTTGCTTGATTCAAGAGCAACTTGCCACATGACTCATAGAAAATATTTTTTTGAAGAATTTACTGACAATGTTGATGGATCAGTATACTTTGCAGACCAATAAAAAATCAAGCCATCAGGGCTTGGCACAATCAAGCTTAAATTACCTGGTCTTCCAGACTTTCTTCTGCATCATGTTCTATATCTCCCACAGCTGAAGAGAAACTCGCTGTCCTTGGTCCACATCCGCCAGCAAGGTCACTCCATTCATATGTTTGATGGAAAGCTTGAGGTGAGAAAAGCATCTGACCACTCACTTGTCATGAGGGGAATAGAAAAAGAAAGGCTTCTCAAGCTACAAGGTACCTCTGTTCGTGCACAACATTCCTCATACAATTCTCATTATGAAGAAGGTACACTTCCATCAAGTTTATTATGGCATGCTATATTTGGACATTTGAACTATGACAACCTCTACTTGTTGAAGAAAAATGGTGTTGCTGGTTTGCCTCCCAGGAAATTTAAGCAATGTGATGCTTGCATTCTAGGAAAGCATAGCAAACAGTCTTTTCATGATTCACATTCAAGAGCAAATAGAAAACTTGAACTCATTCATTTAGATTTATGTGGTCCAATGCCTGTTCCTTCTGCAAATGGAAATAAATATATGATGACATTTATTGATGACCTCACCAGAATGTGTTGGGTTTATTTATTGAAGAACAAATCTGATGATTTTCAAACATTCAAGAACTTTCATAAATGGATTGAAAATGATGCACAATCTCATATTGGGTCTATTCACACTAATAATGGAAAAGAATACACATTAAATGAATTTGAAAACTATCTTTGCCAACATGGGATCAAACATCAAACAACTATATGTTATAATCCCCAACAGAATGGTGTAGCTGAAAGAATGAATAGGACAATCTTAAATATGGTATTCTCGATGCTCTTCTTCAAAAACGTAAAGATAAAGTTTTGGGTTGATGCTGTTCTATGTGCTGCATATATAAAGAATAGATGTCCATCTAATGCTATTAGAAACAAGACTCCATATGAAATGTGGTATGGACATATTCCTTCAGTAAAGCATCTCAGGGTCTTTGGTTCCACCTGTTATGCCTTGATACCAAAGGTACATAGAAACAAACTTGGTGCAAGAAGTCGTAAGTGTATCTTCCTGGGTTATTCAAACACCTCCAAAGCATATTGTCTCTATGATGAAGTCAATAAAAAGTTTATTGTATCTAGAGATGTAATTTTTCTTGAATCATCCAAAACTAACAATGTTGTTGAGCAGCAACTTGATCGCTTGGATAGATTCGCAAATGAAAAATCATTTCAAGAATTTGATAATCGTATTCCACATCTTGAAGCAAGAATTCCTATACTAGATCAACATGTGGAATCTTCTTTTTAAGAACTCTCTCCCCCGCATGAAACTCCAACAATGGATGATGCTTTAAGTGATGTGATTGATAGAATTGGGAGACTCAATCTTGATTCAGTCCCAACTCAATCAACGGAGCAACCTGGACCATTTGAGAAAGGTCCCCCAAAGTGGCTGACAAAGACACTTGAAAGTGTTCATCCTGATGAGGTTGGAAAGACAGGAACTA